>ML785097.1:153048-168876 GCA_009831015.1 Picea engelmannii | reverse complement strand
GTTCTTGATTCTTAGTCTGTCAATCTCTTCCAATGCATTGATCAGTTCTCCTTCCATGTCAACCACAACTTCTTCATCATCCTCATTACTGCCTGTGCTTTGATTATCATAATTCTCTTTGGCCATAAGTGTGAATTCATTTAATTTATCTTCAATAGATGAATCACTATCCCCTTCATCTGAAGGATCATCATCATTGTTTGCACATAGACTTTTCTTCTTAAAGTTATTCTCTTTAAGGAAATTTCTATGTTTGTATTTCTCCTCATCATCACAAGTCTGATCCTTTCCTTTGTGGGGACATTTGTTTGCAAAATGACCTATCCTACCATAGTTAAAACATTTGAAGGGCAGTTTACCTTTGTATTGGCCAGATCCCTTCTTCAGTCTCTTTACAAATTTTGCTTCAATTTCATCGGGCTCAGAATCCTCATTCTTGTCTGCTTTAAATGATGCTTCTATGGAGGTGGGTTTATCTTTAACTATTCTCATTTCATATGCAGTCAATGTTCCGAGAAGTTGGTCAAACTGCAAGTTTTTCAGATCATTAAGTTCTTCTATAGAAGAGACCTTCGGGTTGAACCTATCTGGGAGAGATCTCAAGATTTTATGAACTAAATAAGGTTCCCCAATTGTTTCACCAAGTGCCTTCATTGCATTTACCATTTCTTCTACTCTCAGAAATCATTTTCCAACAGTTTCATCTTCCTTCATCTTCAGCTGTTCAAACTATATTCTATAGGTTTGAAGCTTTGCATCCTTTACCTTCTCATTACCTTCATAACTGTTGATGAGTTTGTCCCGCATTTCTTTGGCAGTTCCTAGGTGCATAACTTTCACCAATTATGCTTCTCCAAGCCCAATCAAGATAGCATTCATAGACTTAGCATTGAAGCTAAATTCTAGTTTGTCATCCTTATTAGCTAGCACAATTGGCTTTACATAACCAGTCTCTACCACATCCCAGATATCTGCACCTAAAGCCATTATGTAGGTTCTCATTCTAACTTTCCAGAAAGTAAAGTTTGTTCCATTGAACAGAGGGGCCTTATTGGTTGAATTTCCTTCATGGCTTGACATGTTTAAGCTCGAGGATCTACCCTTAGATAAAAGGGGCTAGATTTGATACCAATTGTTGGACAACTGAGAGGGGGGGGTGAATCAATTGTTACTGAGATTAAACAATTATGCTTCTTTTTAAAACTCTTTGCAGAAACACTGAATGATGATCACAATAATGCAGAGAAATAAACATAGACACATTCAGCATCAGTCACATATATGAGAAGCAAAGAGACAGATATTTTTCCGAGGAAACCCATGCAGGGTAAAAACCTCTTTTTCTTTTATATGATAGGTAATGGTTACATTCTTTACAGTATCATACATATGAGCACCAACTCATAATGAGGCTACAACCTCAGCTTTGCAAGCTGCAACTTTCTAAGAGCACCAACTCTCTATTTTCTCTAGCACCAACTAGAAGGAAGCACCGACTCCCTAGTTTCTCTAGCACCAACTAGAAGGAAGCACCAACTCCCTGTGTTCAAGCACCCACTTGAACCTCTGAGGACAACATTCCTCCCTAGCACCTCCCAATCACCTTGAAATATAAATCTTTGCTTCTGAAAATTATTACAGTGATATAATGATCAACAGTGGCTTACCCGACTTATCACTGTTATGATGCATCTTGTTGCTCTTTTTTCCACACTGCCTTTCTACACATATCACTTGTGTTGTTTGGTCTTCTGTTGTTTATGATTTGTGTGCCATCTCCATTCTCTTCATAGTTCTTCTTTTGTGCTATTCAACTGCTGCACTCTGATCCTTCTTCACACCTGAATCTCCTTTACAACCAACAATCACAACAACCTCCAACAACAACAACAACACCAACCCGCTTCTCTTCTCTGTCCTCTGTATTTATATCTTCTGTGCACTTTGTGCATGCAATGTTCTCCATTCCTCTGCATGCTCCAATTGCGCCCATCTTCTCCATCTCTTGAGTGCTCTGCATGATATTCATCGTAACTCTTCAGCTTCTCTAGCCATTTTCCCAAGTGTCTTCTAGTCCTTTGGCTAAAACCATCAGTGGTTTCTGGTAGTTTTACTGTTGCATGCAACAGTAGCCCTGCGATCAATTCAAGCTTTATTCGCACCATTGGATAATCTTTATTATTCTTGCCTTTTAAATCAGGTTTCATCACTTTCATACGCTAGCCCTCTTGAGCTTAGTTCCCGGTCAACGTGACCGTCACACAGTGACCGTCACACCGTGACCGTCACACCGTTACCACAACCTTACCCTGTCAGGGCTATGGGGCTTGTGATGCCTCAATGCATACACCCGCATGATTCCCAATCGTCCATATTGCAACGCTCCTTTACGCTGACAACTGTTCTCCACTACACAACTGTCCTCCTTCTCTGCTGTGCTGACAGCTGTTCCCCACTAATCGAGGTTTCACTGATCACAATTTCACAATGCACAAATCTCTTGTCACCAGGATCTCCGATTTCCCGATGAACAAAGTGTCGACGGTGCCCGATCCTTTGCCACGTGTCCTTCCAGATGGACGACTCTTGATCTTTCTGAGGTTTCGAGATCTGCAAGTCTCGATGCCTGATGTCTCGGATCTTCGATACGCATGATCACGTGACACATGTCCTTCTTCATATGGACAACTCATATTAACTCTCGGGATTTTGAGAGTTTTGATGTCTCAACTTTATTTTCCTCAGGAAATTCGATTTCCCGATGGCCAATATCCCGACTCTTGCTCGATCTCCACCATGTGTCTCTGCTAACGGACAGTCCAGATCACTCTGGTGTTTCAAGACTTGTTTCAACGGTCCAGATGTGATCTTTATTCAGTGGCTATGATTAAATCGCTCATCGCTCATCGCGAAATCGACATTCTTGATGTCAAGTGACTTTGTCATTTCAAATTCCCAATCCCTGATACTTTGCTGACATCACACGTGGTTTGACACGTGTTAAATACTACCACGTGTCACTCTGATTTGTGACTTACATGTGCCTGAAGTGTTGAATCTGCCTAACACCTGTCATTCCCTGGTTGTGCCACGTGTCCCTAGCTGACATGGTCTGCTGTTGTGAATTGGATCGATGGTCTAGATTACATGCTGATATGACGATTCAGGTTCAGTCGAGATTTCTTTCATCGTGATTTTAAGGTTTCTGTTGTAATTGTTCATGGGACTCATGAAACTCTGATTCCTGATTCTCCGATGAAGCCTCCTGTCGAGCTTCTCCCAGTGGTGCCCGATCGCTACCACGCATCCTTTCAAATGGACGGTCTTGATTATGTCTGGATATCAAGACTTTCAATGTCTCGGTTCTCACAACCTTGAGAACTCCAATCTCCCGATGGCTCATCTCCCTCGCAGGTTCTGCAGATCTGATGACTGTTGGCCTTTCAGGAAATTTGAATGGGATCCAATGGTCACTGGATCTCTATCTTTCTTCTCCTCTGCAAACTCCTGTATCTTGAGATTTGTTGCGCACGTTTTTCTTAATGTTGTTCCTCCTGAGCTTTCACGTCCGAATCCCCAAGGGATTTTATCCTTCTTATCCTTCCATCTCCACTGTTGTACTAGTTTCCATCAATGACAAGAATACGCTACTTGTTAAACTTTTTCCAACAGAATAAAACCACAATACGAAAAAGCTAAAGCTGTGACGAGTATTATATTCTGTTCAAGTCTGTAAATGAAAAATCCATAGTCTTTCCCCAAGCTGAGATGATCCAATGTTTACAAAATAACATGATTATATAGGTTCTAGGAAACAAAATTGTTTCCTGTTGATAATATCAATTCTGTTCCAAAATTATGGGGGATGCAACCTCCTTGATTTTACTAGATCTCAAAACTATCAAGAGTCTAATTTTGTCTATCAAAATGGATAACAGATATGGCATGGGAGATATTCAGAAGTGTCTCCTATCATCTTAGAAATGATGGACTCCTTAATCCTCCTAAAAATAAATGAAAATAAGAAAATTTAAGATATGTCTTCAATCATTAAATCAAACACTCCGAATTTTCTTAACTGGCTACAGAATCTTACGATTCTGTAGCTAGTTAAAATAACACATGCAATCTTAAAAAATAAAAGAAACTAATTCTAATAATAAAAACAGTTTATCTAATCAAATCAAATATCCTACTCTAAAAACAACAAATGATTATGCTAACTAATTCATACCTCAAATCACAAACCGAATCATGTCAAGAAACTTTGGAATTTATGATAGTTGTGGCTGCCTCTACATTTTTGAAAATGACAGATCCTGTAGTTTTTTGGCGTTTCTCCTTTTCTTGGGTTATGGATTGGATTCTATTGTTCTCGTTTGTCAACTTATCCCCTTGGTCTTTTAAATATTTAAGTCATGACTGTAGCAGTGGAACATCGCTATAATACTTGTCTATCCAAGATCGACATACCTCAAACTGGGACTGTAAAGAGTGTGCATGAACAACATTATGGGTCGGTGAATCCTCCATGTGAATGGTAGGCTTATCATAGAGATTAATTCCAGAAAATTCTGAGTTACCCTTTGGATAAGGAGGCAAGTTGTTAACATAGTCGTAGGGTCTGTCAGGGTAAGACCCGTATGACACAGGGTCTTCTTTAGGTAGGAATCTTTGGATTCCCGAGTCTGAATCTTCACTGACATCAATTGTGTTGTTTGTGTCTACACAGGGTTTGATTTTATTTTGAACACTTCATGAAATCAAATGACCAACCCTTTTATTCTCGAAATTAACATCGACACTGCCCTTGTGCTTCTTCCCTGTAGGTTTTATAACAATTTTAGTGCAATTCTTTGGATCTGAGACCGATCGATTGTTCTATTGGATAACATTAGGGTAGCTTGGGATTTCATTGTTAAGAGAAATATCATAGGCCTGGAGCAGTGGGGGAGAGGTGGTAGGTTTCACAAGGTTTTCCACAATAACCGACTTATCAACCTGTCCCAATTCATGGTTACCGAAACCATTTTGTATGATAAATGAATCCCAACAGTCGTTTTGGGACTGTAACTGGTGTACAAAGATAATTTTAATAAGCCCATGGTGGAATAAACTTGAATCTGACCTCTGTTTCCTAAACCGTTTACCCATCTTATACATACTTCTAAGCAGGAAGTAGGGCATATTCAACGAGAAGCCAATGAAACTCATAAGCAAGCGCAGATGATACAGGAAAACTAATCCGAATCTTCCTTCACACATAATGAATTTCTTCATAATAGCAAGTAGATCATGCCACCTAGGTTTTAAGGATGAGACTGGCATACCTCGATCGCAACTAGTAATTTTTCAAGAGGTGAACATCAGAGTCCAAGGGACCTCTTCAACTTTCGCATTCTTGAAACATTTTTGCCCGACAACTAGAAATCCCATGGATTGGCTTAAGAAATATTCTGTTACTTATAACTGCACATCACCTATCTTTTCCCTACAGCCATCAAAGGTCAATACAAACTCTTGGGCGACTCGAAGATTGAAACCCTTAAATTTTTCGATGAACAAATGCCAACCGTTCCTTTATAAATCCTCCCTGGCGTTATCATATGATAGCAGGGTTTGGATGCCATTTGGCTCAACCCTTGCCACTGGAGCCATGTTTGAATAGACTAGTAATTAACAGAGAATACACAGGTAGGGTTTGGAAGAAATCCACAGAGCCATAACCCCGAGCCTTACCAATACTTGTTGTGATAATTGAAACGACGAGAAGGGTGTTAATCACTAATTGTGTGAGCGATTTCGTGAAGCCTGAGATAATGCAGAAGAGTAATGGTATGCTATACTTCGTATGCCACCTTGGCATTGGGTATGTACTAGGATTAGAACACTTTAAAAACCATAATACGTGCATTCATAGTTTGATTACAAAGGTAAGTGCATCGAATTGAATAATTCAAAGTTTCATGAATCAAAAATCCAGCAAAATCAATCGAATATTAATGAATGGAGGTATTTCACTTATGCAACCAAGGAATGTTTAGAACCAAGGGGTCATAAACAAGGAGAAAAATCATGTTCATAGAAAAAATATGACAATTTTATAATAAACCACATGAGCAATTTTCCTTTGATCAAAAATCGAAACAAAATGTCAATTTTAGCTGTGAGTTTTCATGCTTACAGTCATGAAAACAAAAATCGAAAAGAAGATATGTAAAAAGTGACAAGTGACTAGTGTCGTTTAGTGACAATGCTCATGACGAGTAATGAAAATTTAGAGACCCTGTGTAGGTAGCTTATAAACAATAGTAATTATATCATTGCTGCCAACAGATGGGTGGAGCAGAACCTCACTGTGCTCACTCGTGCGGTTCCCATGGCCGATATTGAGGGTCTGCTGCCATCAATGACACCTCACGTAGTTTGGGTGCCACTAACCTGGGTCTAACCCTTCTGACATTTGGTGAACATCGTCGTTCACTATGGCAGGACCAATAGGCCTCGTGATTAGCTAGGATGGACCACTTACATTATGAGGGCACTCCTTTTTATATTTTTGAGGGTGTAAGACCCGTGATGTATGTCAAATATGTATTTTTTGAGGTGCTTGTGCCCACCTATGTAATCTGAGACTTTTGATATATATATGTGTATTTACATCTTTTATATCTTATGGATCACATTTTTTACAATGTATGTACATGTGTATGTGTGTGCTTCTTTTATGTGTGTGCAATATGTCAATCTAATACTTGATTATCTAGAGTATATGTCATCTGATTCAATATCCTAGGAACATGGATATACATAATGTAATCAAAGCATATTTCTAAGAGACGTACCCTAAGGAATCGTTGATGTAGAGTAGGATAAAAAATGCGATAAACCCCATTTAACTAGGGCACAACCAGTTGTGCATATAAATAGACCTGGAGGTGAGAGATACCAATCGACAAAACATCACGAAGAAACTCTATTATTGTATTGTACCGGATGGCATTGTTTGTGTCACCTAAAACAATACCTCCAGAAGAAAGCAGATGGTCTTGAGGCATGAAAATCACCTAAGCTGTGGAAGCAAGCCTTTAAGTGTGTCAGCTAGAGTCGTCCGCGAACCCAATGAACAAATCTGATTCACTTGACATCTTCCACAACAAAAATGATGGCATAAATAATGACACGTCTATAGGAAAAAAATACAAAAAAATAATTATATAAGAACTATACATATGTATAAGAAGTCTCCCAAGGTGACCAACCTATGAGTAATACTTCTTGAGGTAGAGCCCATTTCTAGGCTCCACCAAATATTTTCCCTCACAGTCAACCAGACGATAAGCACCCTTCTTTAAGAACTCTGTCACAATGAAAGGCATGAACCACATGGGTTTGAACTTGCCTGCGCCCAGGGGATCCTTATCTCGGTCGTAGACTAGGACAAGGTCGATCATATTGACACTTGACTCATTTATTGTGAGCCTCATTAGCCAAGGCTGCGTCATGACATTTCTCATCGATTTGCTTGAGATATAATAAGAGTTCCTCAAGCGGTGAAGTGTCTGGAAATAACTGTACTTCCAACTTTAGAGATGGGATCTGGCACTCTATTGGAAAGACTGCTTATAGCCCGTAAATGATTTGAAAAGGTGATAAATTGATGGTATTCTTTACAGACGTTCGGTAGGCCCACAATGTCGAGTACAACATCAAATGCAAATTTCACTTGGAAAAATTGATCGTTCACAGCAAAATAGTCTTGAGGTACTTATTCACAGCTTCCACTTGACCATTCTCTTATGGGTAGTAGGTTGTTGAATGCTCTTGCCTCAACCCAAGATTTGATGTTAACTCAGACATCATTTTGTTTTGAAAGTGATTTCCATGGTCAGTGACAATATCCCTCGGGATGCCAAACCTTTCTACTATCTGGTTAAAAAAAAAGAGAGTTGCAGTTTCACCATCATTATTGAGCATTGGCATAGCCTAGACCCACTTTGTGAAGTAGTCTACCACTACGATGATATAAAAATGCCCCATGGATGAAGCCGGGTGGCATGTAGTATAATAAATCCCCCACTTGGTGAAGGGACCAACTATAATGACGGGAAACATGGGAGTGAGGTGTACCCTCATCTTCCAAGAGAATATTTGACACGAGTGGCACTTATTGACCGATTCAACGCAATCCTTGATTAACATCAGCCAAAAGTAACTGGATCGTAGAATCTTCTGGGTTGTTTCCAACCCATACAAATGACCACCACATGCTCAAGTGTGGCAGTTTTTAAGAACGAGTTCCACTTATTCATGAGTGAGACACCAGTGAAGGATGCAATCTACACCTTGATGATACAAAGTGTCATCGAGTATATGTATATGTCGACGTTCATCGTGAGAAGCAAAGGAGAGGCACTTCAAAGTCTATAGATTGACTAGTATATCTCCATACTAGGGGTCCAAAGATGAAATTAGAAAAAGATCTCCTTTAATTGGTGATTCTTTGGGCGTAACATTACTTGATTCGACCGAAAGTTTTGATATAAGTTCCGCAAAGACCAACGACATTTTAGATTTTGCAGAAACAAAATCCAAGGAAAATACCTGGAGGGTAACAATCCATCTACTGATATTTCTACCGATTACATGTTGTGTTAACACGTATTGAAAAGGATTCACAATGACAATGAAGGTGGTCTTATGAAGCATAATATAATCATAGAACCATTGGATAGCATGAACTGCTGCCAACGCAAGCTTCGCAATGTGGGAGTAGTTGAGTTCTAGTCCAACCAGGCCTTAGATCAGGTAATAAATCAAATTCTCTTCAAGCAAATCATCCTCTTGAACCAAGACCATACCAATCGTCAACTCTGTCGTGGCCAAGTACAATAATAAATATTTATTATAATTAGGTGGTCGAAGGAAAGGGGAAGATGTGAGGGCACATTTCAACTCTTTGAAGGATCATTGAGTGGCTTCATCCCAATTTAAAGGAACATATTTTTTCATTAAACGCATGAACCCTTTATTGATCTCGACATAGTTTGTTATAAAACACAGAAGAAAGTTGGCTTTTCCTTGTAAACTCTGAAGCTGAGTGACTATTCACGGGGGAGGCAATTGAACTATCACCTCCACCTTTATAGGATTGACAATGAAACATGTTGTCAAAACTATGAAACCTAAAAGATGACCTAACGTCACGCAAAAAATGCATTTCTTGGGATTCAAGCGAATCTGATAGTAGCGACATCGCTCAAAGATAAGTCGAAAGTGCATGGGATGATATTCTCTCTTACGAGATCGTGATGCTAAATCACCAAGATAAGCCTCGACTATATGTTTGATATCGTGGAAAGCAAAAGACATGGCCCACTAAAAGGTGGCTCCAACATTCTTCAGGCCAAAATGAATTTTACGATAAGAAAATGTACCCCATGGACAGATAAAAGTTATTTTATGTTGGTCTTCAGGCTTAATCTGTATCTTATTGTATCCCAAAAAACCATCCATGAAACAAAAGACCTCACAACCTAGGCATTCATCAACAATCTGGTCAATGAATGGGGTGGGGAAATTATCCTTTGGACAAGCCTTGTTCAAATCACGAAATTCCATACATACATGAATCATACCCTGCTTTTTGTTGTCCGGAACGAGCTTTCACACCCATTGCATCAACTGAATGAGATAGATGAAACCGTCTTTGAGCAGTTTCTCTACTTCACCCTTAATAGTTGCTTATTTTTGAGGATTCACTAGATGAATCTTTTGTTGGACCGACTTGGCATCAGGGTAATTCGTTATCTCATGTTTGACGATTCTTGGATCAATTCCTGGACTTTCCTCGTAAGACCAAGAAAAAACGTTGCGAAATTCCTTAAATAAATTTGTATAGATATGAATCTCTTCGTGGTAGCAGTCTGCTCTGACGAAAAAATTCTCCATGATTCCATGGGTTCTGGAGATGTCGATAGGTATCATTTTAGCGATGTTTTCCATATTACCCTCGGCATAAACTACATGCGTGGCTAGAGTATTAATAGGACGATACCTATCTCCAGTCATAGTTAACACAAATTCACCTGCCTCTATTCTTCCTAACTCCGAGAGAAAATACGATCTATGATGGAGATCATCCCAGGGTCTATCTGGACCAGTCAATGCCTATATAATCTCCTTGTCAGAGGGAAATACCAAGTCTAAGCAATTGGTAGTGGCGAGAGAACCTTGAGCCTAAATAGGATCTAGAATTGGATATAACTCTTGTGGGGCAGTCAGATTGGGGTCGGTTGAATCTTGCTGGAGAATAGAGTATGAAACTTCTGCTATGGACAAGGGCATGGCCATGCCATGATGCCCTCTCCCTTCCATCATGGTTGATGGGGAAGGAATATTCCACAGATCATTAAATTAAGTCGTACGGAACGACGACACTTGAAAAATTTAAGACCTAGGCTGGTCGGGGACAACCGATATTAGCTTGACATCGCCGGAAGGATGCAGGTAATCGAAAGTAACCATCAAAGGTGAGAACAAACCAACCCCTACGTTGATGACACTGGGATGAGGGGTATCAATCATCAAGACCGTGGATTCCCCTGATAAAGGGTCAGGATAGGAGAAGGACAACTGATCAATGGATACAAACCGACCCTCGTGTGGAAACAAAAAGACCCGAAAGACTCTGGCAACCCCTGCATGCATATCATAGGTCCAACTCCTTCCTAACAGAAGGTTGTATTCAAGAGTTGCATTGACCAATTCAACTTCGACGCACATGGTCTTCCCCCCTAATTGGACGAGAAAATAAGGGGTGATACCATGTGGTCTAAAAGAATGACTGTCGAAAGAAGTAAGGAGAGTAGGCTACAGAGATAAAAAAGGTTGGCCAATGGCCTTCCAACATGCCAACGACATTACACATGTCGAGGCACCCTCATCAACCACCGTGCATAAAATATTCCACGTAAAATTTTTCGTGGTGTAATCCACTACTATATGAAACACAACATGGTATGGGAGACAGGGTTTTAAGTCGATCATATCAAGCATGATCGTTCCTAGATTACAAGTCTCGACATATCCTAAGGTAGATAATAGAGCCTTTCTCTCTGAAGGGAAACTCTAGAGGACCTCCAAAGATGACATCGCACAAGGGGTTTGTGAAAAATCCTCCACCACAGAGTAGTTCTTGGCAGCCCTCACGTTTGGATTGTGAGAATATTTCTTGAACGCCCCTTTCTGGATGCGTTTCATTTTTTTTCCCATAATATTCTCAATCTGGAGAGGAACTGACGGGTTTAGGACTTATTTACCCTTTTCAGTAGTGTTTGGCATTCCGTAATCATGTTCTCTAGTTGCTATGAAAGAATCACCTTTCAACATATAAAAATCGGAGGCTGATGGATTACTAGAAGACGAAGGGGGTCCCTGACTACCCCCATATGCACTTGAAGAGGATTGAGTCAAATTTTTTCCATGAGGAAATGGGTTCATTAACACAACAGGCTACTACTGTACCAATAACTTTTGGGCCTCCACAAGCCGAGGGCACAGGTGAGTCAGGTGGTCTTCCATGCAAAGGTTACATCGATACTTCGACCTTGTTTTCTCTGTGTTTCCCCCGCCAACATTGTCGGTAGGTTTCTTATCCCCCTTACCCTTCTTGTTTCATTGTTTCTTCTTTTCGTCAGGTTGTTGGTTAGCCTTCGGTTTCATCGACTGCACACTATGTACATCTAACGTTTGAGTAGGGGGAGCAACCAAACTAGAGGTTTGGATGGTCGTTGTCTACTGTATAGACAATTGTTGAAATTGATTTGAGAGATGATCAATGGGATTTTCTTGTGTTGAACCAACTATACCATCAACATGTGTTCTAGGCTTCTATCTAGCCTTGTCAAGGATAGACCATGATGCATATGGAAAAAATTTGTAGAGTAAACCAGACTGAGAGTATATCAGTTCAAGCTGTTGAGCTCTCATTATCACCTCTTCCTTGGAAAACACTCCCAACATTGCAACTTCCTTGGTTAACTGAGGTATCGAAGAATTATGGAACCACTTTAGTAGGAAAGCTAATGGGAATGGTACTTTTATCAAACTCTTCTGACGCCGCCACTCTCAGATGTGGTTTGAGATATGGTCATCCTTTGTTTGCTAAAAATTGGCCAGAAATTTAGTGCCGACATCGTATCTCACGGGTACTTGGAAATGGTTTAGGAAAACCATTGCCAATTCACCAAAAGTAGAGTATATTGAGTGGTCGAACTTGATGTACCATTTTGCAGCACTCCCAATAAGAGTGAGTTGAAACAAATGAAACTGTACGGAGTTGTCTCACAATGAGGTCAACGAGCACCATAGGTGAAAAGTGGTCACATGATCACCTGGATATTTGTTAGGCTTACCTTCAAACTTTGGAATGACCGAGGGAAACTTCATCATCATGGGAGGCCAATGCAGATTGTGACAGATTGGGTCATTTAACAATCTTGACAAGTCTAGAAAATGTAACATTGCTAGAAACAATATCTTGGGATGTTGACTATGTACTGGAAGAAAGGAGCCTGGAGTTTGACTGGCACTAGGCTGCTAGGAAAAGTTGGGTTGCTGGCCAGGGTTCTGGTAAATACCACGGCCTTGGACAATGAACGAATATTGCGTTTATTGGGAACTCATCGATTGATTCCCATAATTGGACATTGAGGGTTGGGTGGGGATTTCTCCATGCGTTGCATTCCAAAGATTCTGTAAAAGGTTTCCCCCTGCCGATCTGACGGGCATAGGTACTGAGCCTTACTTAGGGTTCCATTGACCATGGAAGGGGTTTCCCCTTGTCGAGATCCCTGACAAGGGAACTGATCCTTGCAATGCATTCTAGAGTCCTTGTGAGGAAACGATTCATGTGTTTTCCCCCTATGTATGAATATTACCCTGCACAGGATTCTATTGTCCAAAACCAAGGTTTCCCCCGACCGAGACAGAAGATAATGAGAAAGCGTTATTACCAAACGCACTGATCAAAGAGAACAACATAGAACCCACTGGCGTGGTGTAGGAAGAAGTTCCTAGACTACCTGCTCCAAACAAGTTGTAGTTCATGTTCAGCTCGACAAGTCCTTTATATGAATTCCCTACTATGCTTGGTCCAACTTTGGAGGGGTTTTCTTTGCTACCTTTCCACACGTGACCTAATGTTTATCCCCTATGTTAGATGGGTTTTCCAGATAACTTTCACGTTTACTGGACTTTTTACACTACCTAGCACTGACTCCAATGTTTGTTTTATAAGCCTTAAAGAGTTTCCTCTCCAACCTAAATCAAGGCTCTAGCCTAGACTAGTTAATTGATCCTACAAACATAAAGTCTAGTTGATTTGAAATTAGCATTAATTTTAAGTGGCTTGTCTTAAGTCAAGGAAATGGAAATGAAACTGGTGGTGTGTTTTGAGAGACGAAAGAGAAATAAATGAAATAGAAATAAAAATTACTTCTATTTGACAAATAAAGATTTGCAATTTTAACTCTTTAACCAACTTTTCGTAACTACTTTTTTTGCTAAGATATTTTTAAAGGAAAACCTAAAACGAAATTTCCCTTGACTACAAGCTACTTAATGTTCTAAGAATTCAGTAAATAACTTAAGAAAAGAACTCTTTGTTCCTGACAAGTAAAACAACTAACCTAACTACTTAACCAAACTAGGAAATGAAATCGTTTTTTGTTTTTATGCATGAGACAAGAAACTTTAAATAAATTATTTTTCTTTTTATTTAAAGCAAGCGAAAGGGTAAAAAGTAAAAAACAAGACAATACCAAAAACTGACTTCTGGCCTACTGCAGATCGCAAGGAGTCACTAATAACACTGAACAGGGTGATCAAAGACTCACAGACTTGTCTAAAACCCTTTCAAAGAAAACACAAGAAATATTTAAAAGAATAAGCAAACTGATGTCAAACCCAGGATATGACTGTAACAACAGAGACACTATACTTGATCAAGAAACCCCTGAGAAGTATGACTTCAATCATGAAAGAGGTTGTCTACCTCTCCTTAAAGAAAAAAATTCTTGACACAGGAACGCTACTGACACTTAAGTAACCTGTGTATGTACGTATACTGTCTAAAAGTAGGTCGTGTATGTATCCGTGCAGACCACTGCAAGCCGCATGCACCTCTGTAACTTCTCAAAAAAAGAAAACAAGGATATAGGTTGACAGGGAAGGGAGAAATGGTATGGCACAAATAGGTGACCAGAATCCCTTAAAGACTTGACAACTTACAAAAACTCAAAAAATGTAGTAAAACCAATAAAAACACCCAAAAATATATCCCCTAAAACCCTAGAGGTTTTCCCAGTACGGTCGCTAGTTATGCTATAGTAGGAAAACCACCTTATGGACTACACTAGTGTTCAACATGTAGGCGTATCTAACCGTCTAAAAGTCTCCTACCTTTTAGACTATCCCAAATATACCCCACATTCATGCATGAAATACAAAGTGAAAAGATCTGGTAACTTTACCTTACTCCACATCCAGTGTCGATCCTTTCGTGTTCGATTGCTCTGCTGACTACAAGTCTCCTGCCAAAGCTAACCTTCATTCAAAAATAGATAAATAGGGAACTAAAAACATGCATCTCATATATAAATCATGGGTTAGATGTTAGAATAAATCATAAATCAAACACAAAGTTTGAGACATCATATTTCGGGACATAAAAAGTATTCCTTTTATTGATATGACAATGTTTACTTACAATGAGATCGACGACTACTCCTCGAACCTAGTTCAGGCTCCTCTTCACCAAGCTCCAATTGCACTTCTAATGCAGGAGCATCTCTCCACGTCAGCCAGCCAGCCAGCTAGCCACGTCGAGCACGTGCATTCAAAGCTGAAGAGAGAGGTGCAGTCCTCATTTAAATTCTGAATTGAATGTAATTTAATGCTTAAGCTGGTGAGCTATAGAGTTGTGCCTTTGTGCAGGCATAGGGTAAAATCAGCCATTAATTTTTGAATGGCTGAGATCTAGGTCCAGATTCTGGACTAGATAGCCCATTCAATGCAATTGAATAGGGTAGGTAGGATGGAGGGTGTTGTAACAGAGTTTGAATTTTTCTCTCCTTAGTATCTTCATCCCAATGTGTCTGAGAATCGCATCAAGCTTATAAATTAACTAGGGGTCTGTATATCTCTGCTGCATGGGGTTTGATGCCAACAGGTATCTGAATATAACAGTCTAGCTTTTCCTTGCCTGGGAGCAAGTCTTTTGAGCGATCAAAAATCATAACTCTTGGCTTGGTTTTAAGCTGGCAGATGGACAAACTTCCAGAGGAATTTGGACCCTACTATTTCATAGCATCCATTTACAACTTTTTGGAAGAAGGATCAACGTCTCCAATGTGACCGTCTTCTGTACATGCGTGAGAACATACAGAGGGTTTTGTTTCACTATTTTATAAGCCACTGAAAGCAGTGTTTACTGGAGATCAGCTAACAGTTTCAATTGACAACAGTATGAACCATTCGGAGTAGTCTAATGAGTACTCAATCACAAGGCAAGTCGCGAGCATACAACGCTTACTATAGTTGGATTTTAGTTATAGCTTATAGTAACTCTTAGCCTTCTCAAAGGATGGAAATATAATGTAAGATCTTCTGCCGTATTGAAACGCCCGGTGTTGTTGGGTATTTTACCCTACGGACTAGTAAGCTAGGGTTCTAAGCCTACATGCAGATCATGACCCTTCAGATTTAATCTTTATCCTTCTACCCAAAATCTCAACCCCTTTTCTCAGGCAAACACAGTAAGAATGA
>ML785097.1:78283-122741 GCA_009831015.1 Picea engelmannii | reverse complement strand
GAATCCATCTTAGTATCCAACTTAGATTCCATTGAATCCATCTTATTTTGTAGTTCATTTATGTCCCTACGCATTTCTTCACCTTCATCAAGAGTCCAAGTAGGATTTTATGGAGGCTTATTTGGTGTAGAAGTTCCCTTTTTGAGTGGCATGTTGGCCAAGTATCACTTTTGAACCTTGATTTTGAGGTGGTTCTGCTAGACAATATTTCTTTTGTTTTATCTCCCAATTTTTGGCCCTTTTGGGTATGAAAATTTCTCTTATGTATTTCTCTGATATTTCTTCTCTGCAATGCCATAGGTCTGATCAAAATTGGATGTGCCAAGTGGAATTTACGTTAACTTCCCCACAACTTGCCGATTTTTGGCCTTTCCAGAAGATCTCACTTTTATAGTGTGCCCCGCACAAAATAATTGATATAAAATTTTGAAACTCGCACCCAAAATACTATAGATTGTCCATGATCCAATACAATGAGTCCCATGCAATTTGGATACTCTAGGAAGAAGTTATGATTGTTTTACCTGGAACACCTTCTTGAGACTAGTCAATAGGACTAGTCAGATACCCTATCTTACACAGGGTGTATCTACAAATTTAGGATGAACTAGAAGCTAAACTTTTTACCACAGATACATTACTCATTTCTATAAATGGACTACATCTTTCAGGTTCTGAAACGTTACAGAAAATTGTTTATAGCGAAAATTCCTCAATGACTCGTTTCAGGATGATTCCAAAACCCTATATTGTAGAGGCTGTATCTCCGAAAGTATAAGGCCTCAAGAGATGAATTTTGAACCCACCATACCTTGATCCATCATCTAAATATCCTCCAATATGTTCCTTCTAAAACATTGTAGAAAAAAGGTTATAGTGAAAATTCCATGGTGTCTTAGATGTAGCAGTGAAACCCCAAGACCTTGAGCTCTGATACCATATGTTAAGAACCAAACATCAATATAGCATAGAAAAACCTTAGGAAAAGTACTGAAGGCTTTGAAAAAGAGATAATTTCATATAATAAGCCTCTTCAAGGGGGAAACCTCATTTTACCCCTCTTAAATGTTCAAGTACAAGATGATTCAAAATGAAAATGTCTCCTTGGTATATATAGAAGACTAGGAGGTATAATTACAACTAATGGCCTAAAGCCGACATAAATAAAATAACATTGCTAATCTAATATTCCCCAATTAAGGGGTAATGAGACAATATTAGGGCTTAACAGAATATGGTTACTTGGAAACTGAATAATATGATGCTCAACGATGTTATTCATAAAAGCATCAGCATGACGACTTTCTTTAGTATCTTGATCCTGATCAATATGCAAATCAGAAACTTCATCCACTACCTCAAGAAATATTTTATTTTCAATATCATCCTCAAAACCCTTCTAATGTTTAACATTGTCGGGAATAGAGGGTATGTATTTTACTTCCACCTCGTACTGGAGCTTTGGGGGCAAAGGGACCCTGAAATTACTTGTTGAGACAAACAATGAATATTCCATAGAGTTATTCTCTCTTGGAGAAAATGAGATATTAAAATACAATAAGAAACAATAAACAAGATCCCAGACTTCATTTATGTAGGCCCTTAACCTAGGGTGCTTAGCTTGATACATATTTCTGACCTAATGGATAACTAACTCAGCATCTCCAAACATTGTTAGCTCCTCAATCTCCATGTATTTAGAAGCTTTCAAACCCAAAACAAGAGCCTCATATTCTTCCACATTGTTTGTTGTTTCAAATTCAATATTAAAAGACATAGATATGGTCTCTTGGGTAGGGGAAATGAAAACTACCCCAACCCCAACACTTTCCCTGAAAGAGGCTCCATCAAAAATCATTTTCCAAACAAGGATATTGAAAGGAGGTTTTTCACAAGAGGTGATGGGTTGCTTTGTGTTGGTTATCTGTTACTTACTCTTCTTTCTTGACCATCTTAGTTATTGACCTAGGGTTCATGTCTTTCAGGTTTCCAGCGAAACCTCTAAAACTATCATCCCTCTTGGTAAACCAGAAGGCAACACAGTACGCAAGATGCACAACAAAGTCTCACCCGAGATAGCTTTAAATGGGTGGTTGTAAGACTCGGATGTTTACAACCTAGGATTGAGTATGCGATATGGGTTTATTATTCAAATCCATGCACTACGAATTGTGAATGCAATCTATTGTTATTCACGGTCATGCACTTATATACCATAGTTTATTTCCCGAGCAGCACAATCGTATTCCATAACAATATATTAACTCATTCATCAAGCACAACAATTAACTGCTGAAAGAGAAGTAAATACACTCATGCTCTCATCACATTGCATAGATATTACTGTGGTTCACCCCCTCCTGGGCTACATCCACAAAGATTTGTCTCTTGGCTCTTTTATTATGGTAGTTCTGCATCTCTAGCGTTGCACTCTTACACTTCTCCTTAGATGGGTAAGATCTATATGAGGCAAACTAGATTGCACTAGGCTCCTCAGCCTACGATCTAATCCTCAGATTTTCCTCATCTCCACTCTTCTTAGCTCAATAACTTACAAAATAGTTCATCACAATATTACATATCACATCGACTCATATATATTCGGCATGAACAATACAGAGACAAAATAATCAAGAACCAACCTTACACAACAAAAACTAGAATCCTCTATTATACCTATGCATAAATATTTATATCCATCGGGTTTTTTATCCATTTACAATGTATTACAAAAACCCTAATCCTACCGACGTTAGGTGTTCTTCCCATGCATGCGTTTTGTTCTTCCTCCTAGCTATCACTTCCCTTGTGCACGCTTTCTTGCATGCCCGCGTGCTATGTTTCCCTCCAGTTGTTACTTCAATTTCTACGCTCTTTCTTTCCCCACAATCATCCTTCTTTCCACTTCAACCTGTTTCCAAAACTTTGTGATTTCAATAGGTGCTTAAGGACCATCAGTGCGTTGTAACATACTGGTTCCTAGATCAGTCTCTACTACAAAAATGGGGTGGTTGGTTGGATTTTCTTCATCACTCATAATGTAAGGAAGTTGTGCTTCCCTATAAAGTCTTATATTTTATCCCCCAAACATAGGAATGGTGGAATATGAAAGATCCATTTTTAAACTTCCCCCTAATCTTTTAATCCAAGATCTAGACAAGAGCATTCCAAACTTAGGGGGACATCAACCACCACAATATCCATGACCACACTTTTCATTGGCAACTGGAACAAGGAAACAACCAAGTATTTAATAACCCTGAGGCACTTCACCTTCATAGAATCAAATGAGTATAGTTTATGGTAAGTTTTTGTAACCTCCAACTCAAGCTCATTCATGAAAGTCTTAGGCATGAGATTGTGAGATTCCCCTGATTCCATCAAGTAGTTGTGCAACACCTTATCATGAATGTTTAATGAGGTATAGAAAGGAGGGGAGGATTCATCCCTATCTTCTACCAAAGTCCCTAATGTGAAAGATAGTTTTTCATCCTGGAGGTAGTTTGAGACTATGGGATGAGATGAAGGTTCAAGATGCAACACTTTGGAGAGGTACCTTTTGAAATCCTCATTTTTAACTAGCTCCAAGAAGGGTACAGGAATTTTAATATTTTGAATCTCATTCTCAAAGCTAAAAGAAGAGGGATGCTTCAAAAACTCCTTTACTTCTGGGATAGGGCTCTTATCCACTGCCTAGGGGTTTTGTGCCTCTTTTTCTTTATTGCTAGATGCCACCTTCTTAACAAGATGCTCTGTTCCAGTAGGCTGATTAGGAATGTCATACTTTCCCTCTTTCTTCTTGGACCTAAGGCTGTATCTATTTGGATTGCCACTGTTCCTTTCCCCTTTACTCAACTCATTTAGTTAGCTATCTATGAGAGAATATACATATGAAGATTGGGTTAGATGAGGAGATGAAGAGGTGTCACTAAGACAATGGATTTCAAGATCAGCTTCTTCTTCCTCTCCTTCCTCATCAGTAACCAGGTTATTTGGGAGAGGGGCTTGGATTTTTTTATCATCCCTATCCCTATTTCTTTGATCCCTCTGAATGATCTAAGGGGGATTATTTGGTCTCCTGAAATTACCCCTATTGTAAGTATTTTGGGTGTTCCTATAGCCCTGTTTCCCCTCAGATTTCAATTTCTCCTTTTCTACAAAAAGCGATTTTACCAGTTTTGTTAACTCATCAACTTGAGAGTGGGAAGAAGAGGAACCCGAGGTCAAAGCTTCAGCCCTAAATTCTATACTATCTCTATCAACCTTACTCCTAAGCTTATCAACTACCAATATATTGGATTCTACTTCAAGGGATGCATCTTCCATATGAGACAAGGAGGTATCTCTTCTTTCTCTTAGTAGGAGGAAAAATTCAGGGTCAAAATCACTAGCATAGGTGATCTTGGAAGAGTTTCATTAGGCTTAATATTAGTGGGGATATTAATGTACATATTATTAAATCTCTTTGATAAATGTGAAATAGATTCGACCTCCTCTCTCTTAAGTGATCTAAACTCTGTAATATAATAAAGGAAGTCTTTTTTATCCCCCCAATGTCTCAAAAATGAATCATCCAGAGATTCAATCCCATCAATAGATCCAAGAGTCAATCCCTTGAACCATTTTCTAGCCTCACCATCAAGGCTCTATACAAAAACTCTCAACCAGACATCTTTATTTTCAATATTAAGATTATCTGCATAACTGTAAAAAGATGAAAGGTGTTCTTCAACAGTTATGTCTTTCTCTCCTGTAAACATGGGCATATACTTGAGGTAATATGCAACTGGGAGGGGATTCATAGGCTGAGGTAAAACAAGAGGGGCATACCTATAAGCCACTATGGAATCCATTCTATTTCTAGGAAGATTATAGCACCTACCATTGGAATGTGAACTGTAGGGGAACCAGGGGGAGATGGAGTTTGGGCAGGTAGGATTGCATCTGTGCTTCTAGGAGGAGGAGGTAACAACTAAGTGTTGGAGGAGAATGATATGGGGTTCAAGGGAAAATAAGTTTCCCCCTCTTTAGATGCAACAACTTTAACAGGAGGAGGAGTAGGAAAATCCAAAGTAGGAAAATATTATGATCTTTTGGGTCTAATCCACTTTACAATGTCAAGGGAAACATGAATCTCAAAACTTCCTCTTTCCAAATGAATAGTAGAAGCGGGAATTTTAATAGGAAAAATTCAAAATTTAACTTCTGGAAACTCCAACAGATGGTATAACATGAGAATTAAATGCAGCTACTGGAGTTTTAAAAGGAGAATTTGGTAAATTACCAGAGCCACCTGGTACAACAGTTGGAAGCCCTTCTTGATAGGTATTTCCTTTCTTGATAATATTTTATGGGTCATCTTCAGGTGTTTCCAAAGGCAGTTGTGGAGTAGACCTCATTTGTCTGCCTTTGGGAGCCACAACTGAAATAGTGGAGTCGCCAGGTGCAAGTTGCAATATTCAAGGTACTGATTTCTGATGCACCTTCAGAATCATAATTTCTTTGTCATTCAATCCTAGGGAAAGTTTTTCAATTCATCCCTGGCAACAACGCCATTAATGTTAGCACTGAGAGTCACCCTCATATTACAAGAGTAAAATCCTAGTACCCATCATAATGTTTGGTGGATGTTGGTTTTATGAGTGGAGGTCAAATGGACAAAACTCAATACAAGAATGATTTTAATCACAAAAAATGGACAAGCAATGCATAGGGAAGTGAGGTCCTCATTAACTTCAGTCAATGATTTGAGTTTAAGTGTGAGTATAAGAAAGACTTAGTGACAGAGGTGAACAAGATTTTTATGAGCATACGACATTCAAGAAACTTGGTGAAGAAAAACTAAGGCTCAAGAGAACACTTGAACTCAAGTTTTAGACACTGAAATATGTCACTTCAGTGTAATAATCAAACCTACATCACCATGCAACTACAACAAATCGATTGAATCCTCCATGCTCTGGCCTTTCAGTATAAGGGGAGATAAGATAACAAAGAAGTTAACTAAAACTGGTCACAATAATACTATAATCAAAACTACATTACCATGGAACCACAACCCTCGACTAGATCCTCCATGCTCGAGTGTTTCAACACAGTTTAAAAAAAGAGATGAAAGAAGATGAATTCTATTAATGCGAAAGTCTCAAATTTGATACATAACCAGAGAAAAACTCTAGCATCAAAATTACACAGTAGGGAGCTCTGGTCAACCAATTGATGACCATAACAAAATATCAAATTGATCTATTTATACTCAGATCAGTCCACAATTGCCAAGAGTGTGATATGGAAATGTCATTCACAGCTTTGCATCTGAGTAGTCCTCTGTTAGACTGTGTGCATTTCCTTTTGTCAGATGCAAACCAGGCTCAGTGTGGACCTACATAAAAACCGATCATCATTGTACCTTATTGAGAGTCCTGCCTCCTTAGCCATAACTTCCAAGCTTTCCATTTAAGGGTTGATATGAGGTTTCAACTACCAATCACTGCTTCATTAACTGGATCTTCATTGGGATTGGAGCACACTGGGATGACTGGCAAAGGACCACCTGTCACTGTTGGATTGGGCACTAAGGTCATGAAAGTCAATCCTCATTCATTAGCTGACCCCTCCTTGGGATTGGAGCGTGACGAGATGACTATTAGGAGACCACTTGTCGACATTGGATAGGGATTCATATGCACATGTGAATTTTGGGGCTGCGGGAAGTGGTTTAGGCCCAAACTACTTTTACACCCAAATCACACCTTCTTCTACCATGTTGCCTCCCCGCAAAACCACAGTTGGGATTTTGGCCCACCCTTTGGATTTTAACATTCGCGCATATTGTGGCCCCGAAATGATTAGCGGTCGTCGATCTGGATGGGAGCTGAGATCTAGGCACACCGTCTACTTTATATCCCCTACCAAACTTTTATCCACCTGCCAACCTTGGAGTCCCTCCAAATTCACTTGGAGATAGACTTCGACCGCTGCATACTGTACCTGCCCGCCTGCATTCGTGTTGTTTTGTTTGATAACACAACCTTCACTTGCAAACTTCCTTATTGAAATTATATTTTTCCTTAGATCTAGAATATGTCTTACCTCTTTCAACAACCATTGGTTTCCATTTCTTTTCTTTATTTTTACATTTCCCATTCCAGCAATGTTGCATGGTGCATCATTCCTCAAATGAACCTGTCCAAAATCACCTTGAACATAATCTATAAAAGGTTTCCTATGGGGTGTGGGATGAAATGAAGCCCTTGAATCTACTAGATAAGACTCAGAAATATTATCTACAGAAATAATCAAAGAATCTTGTAACACACCACTTGTTACATTTGCTTCCTGATTTTTCTCCTAATGTCCATCTCTTTGTTTCTTTGGAGCTCTGAAGTCTTTCTTCAGATGTCTTTTCTTCCCAGAATTCCAACACTCTATATTTCCCATTCTTGATTTGGATATTCCCTTCCTAGAATTCTCGTGGTTCCCTGAGCCCTTTCATCTACCCTTTTGTCTTCCCCTATTCTCCATGTTCAATGCATTACCTGATGTCTCACCTATTATTTTCCATCGCATTTCCTCACTAAGTATGACACCAACAACATCATCAAATTTTAAAGTATTTGAACTAGAGATAGAGTTACATACAACCATGACCAATCCGTTCCATCTTTTCAACAATGAGCACAAGATTAGAAGAGCCATGAACTCATCATCAAAGTCCAATTTTACATAAATTAGTTGATTAGTAACTATATTAAATTCATTTAAATGATCTACAATAGACCCACCTTGTGACATCTTCAGATTAAATAATCTCTTCATTAGAAATACCTTATTGGACGTCGAGGTTTTTTCATACAGTTTACCCAATGCATCCATCATCTCATTCGTTTTCTTTTCTTTTGAAATACTGAAAGCCACCGACACTTCCAGGCTTAGTTGTATTGTTCCTAGTGCCTTTATGTCAAGAACCTCCCATTCTTCATCCTTCATGGTCATTGGATTCTTTGCTATTCCACCCAATGGTAGGAATAGATCCTTCTGATATAAATAATCTTCCATCTGCATCTTCCATAACTCATAGTTTTGGCCATTAAATTTATCAACCCTAAACTTTCCATCTTCCACCATTTCTTCCACTCAAACTAAGAAATCTCTTTTCCTACGAGTTACCTTTCGCTCGAATACCAGTTGTTAGAAAAATAGTATCGCAGAGCAATAAAATAAAATAAAAACATAGAATATACACAATACAATAGAGACACAGATATATGTGGTTCACCTAGTGTGGGCTATGTCCACTAGAGAAATTTCTAGGTCCTTCCTTTATTATTATCCAACAAATGAAGGGATACAACCTACAACACACCCATTGTAACTTCCTCTTCTTTTTCTCACAATCTCCTCTCTTAGAATACAATATTCGCAATAATTCATAGCCACAATATATTTCCCTCATAAGAAGAGGGTTGCCTTCTTGGGAAAAAAACACTAACATAACTTCTATCGTCAAATCTATGACCTTATATTGAATGGTCCAGATTTACTATGAAATTATAATATACATTTACAAGGCAATTTTTTGTTCGAGGTTTCTCCCTTGAACCCTTGTTGGGGGGCCACTTTCCCCCATAACCCCAACCGAGGGGATGGAACCCCTAGACCCCGCAGAGGGGGTAAACTCCCTCTACACTCCCCCACGTTGAGGAGTGTACAATCTTCTAGGGTGTAAAGTCTTCATGGGGTATAAACATGGCTAAAAAAAAAGACCTATGAATCAAGAATATAATCAGGCTCCACAACAAATATATTTATGTTGGAAAACTCATCACTCATTTGGAGAAATATTACCACTTGTTTTTCATCTTCAAAAATATGCCAATACTTGATACTTTCAGGTACTGCAGGCGTGTGATTGAATTCAATCTCATATTTTTTGTTAGGAAAGATACAAATCTTGAAAACAGAAGCGAAAGTGGATAATGCATCAACAATCATTTTTTTTCCCTTGGAATCACTGAGAGGTTAGATTCTGTGAAACTTTCAAGTATATCAAGAACTATATTTTTGTATTCCCTCATCCAAGGATGTTTTGATTGATAGATTACCTTAACCTAAATGATCACAAGTTCATAATCTCCATGTACACCTATTCTTTTTTCTCCTAATTCTTTCAATGTGTTCAAACCCAAAATCAATGCCTCATACTCAACCATATTATTTGTACAGTCAAAAGAAAATTTGTAACAACAAATATTTGAACTTGTTTTATGAGGAATTATCCAAACACCTCCTCCATATCCCTCCTTACTAGTAGCTCCATCAAAGTTCATATTCCACATTTCTTCATCCTCATTTTTTTGCTGATATGAAATTTTCCCTGCTTGATGATCTTCCTCATCTTTCACAAGGAGTTTAACAGTCTTTGGATATTCTTCTTCAAAGAACAAGTCATTGTAAAAAATTGAAGAACCAACCTTAGTGTCAACAGAATAAATAGGATGAGTATTTGGTTTTGTCTTGCTACTCACCATGTACTTCAACAATACTTCCCTCTATAGTATCCTTTCCTGGCCAAAAAATGGAATGGTTGCATACGACATGTCCATTTGTAGAGTAACCTTCAATTTTGGAGCCCATGACCTTGACAACAAAATGCCAAATTTTGGAGGGATTTCATAAACAACTACATTCATGACTAGATTCTTTGATTGGATTTGAGATAGAGACACAAACAGGTATTTGATTAAGCCCAAACACTTTACCTTTCTTGAATCAAAGGAGAAACAATCTTTGTAAGGTCTAGTGATGTCCAAACCTAGTTCATCCATGATTACCTTTGGCATCAAATTATGAGATTCTATTGAATCTAACATTGCATTGTGTAAGGTCATCTCATGAATTTCAAGGTTGACATAGAATGGAGGCACATCACCATCATCACCAATTTCTTCCACCCAAGGACCAAACAAGATTGCAGGGTGATCATATTTCACATTCAAAGTATTAGATGTTTCTTCCATTTTTAGTATTTTGATGATTTGTCTTCTATATTCACCATTCCTTATCAACTCAATGAAAGGAACATAAATTTTGATTTTTTCCATTTAACTTTCAAAATTAAAAGGAGACTGAGTTTTCTCTACCTCTTTGATGAATGCATCCCTTTTTGTCTCTGGGACCTTCTTTGGGGGTTGTTCATTATGTTTTCCTTTCTCCAATGCATCCTTTGCAGAATTGCCTTTCTTGGGTTGACTTGAAGAAGGTAAATTAGCTTGAGGCTCCCTTGTAGGATTCTGTTTTTGAGGGTTTGTAGACACCATTTTATTTATGAGATTTTACTACTTCTGAAACTGCATGATGACATTTTGATACCCCTTCTTATACTCGTTTGTTTCCATTGACAACATATCATCATTTTCATGCATAAACTTATCATTTGCATACATAAATTGGTGGTGTTCTTCTTTAGTTAGGAATACATATGTTTCAGTATCATCACAACAATGTATGTTATCTTCAAAATATTCTTCAAAATTTTCTTCAACATAGTTATTTTTGAAGGGGGGTTTAATTTTTGATCACCTTGATTCCTTTGGTCTCTCTATCTGATTTGTGGAAAATGTAACCTTATGAAATTTGGATTCCTTTGCTAAAGTTCATATTGATCTTCGATGGAAGGTTTATTATCTAAAGACAACTTTTACACCAACCTTTCCATAGTTTTTACCATTAAATTAAATTTTTCATCTGATGACTGGGAAGTTGAGGGTTGAGTTTCTCCTTGAAATTTTTCATATCAGTTTTAGGATTATATTTAATATTTCATGATGCCATCATATTTACTTCCACTTCAATTTCATCATTCATCATGTCATATAGTGTAGTAGATATCCTTTCCCTCAACAACAAGGAAAAATCACTATCAAAGGAATCAACATAACGAAGTTGGGAAGCTCCAGGAGGGGGTTTTACTTTAGCAGGAATTTAATTATAAACCTTCATGAATCTGGTTGAAAACTCCTGAACTATTTCACTGGGTGATATTTTTATGTTATTATGTTGAGTCAACAATTGTATAGGATTCTTCTTATCTCCCCATCTTCCAAGGAAGGTTTCCTCAAAGGTTGAAAAAATAGGAATGCTTGCTGCTAGAAGAGCCATAAACTATTTTTTGACCTCACCTGAGAGACTTTGTGCAAACAATCTCACTTTTACATCTTCATCATCTACCTCCTCAAGGTCA
This sequence comes from Picea engelmannii, assembly GCA_009831015.1. Taxonomy (NCBI): domain Eukaryota; kingdom Viridiplantae; phylum Streptophyta; class Pinopsida; order Pinales; family Pinaceae; genus Picea; species Picea engelmannii. The sequence goes on along the minus strand of ML785097.1, from coordinate 111,499 downwards.
GAAAAATCATTAAACCAATCTAAATGTTTCTGATCTTAAATATTTTATTCTGCATCATGTGATTTGATTATATGATTATAATTTTGAGGTAGATCATGAAATTGAGTAGGTAAGAAAAGGGGAGCATATCTTGCTACCATGGTTCTAGGAGGATTATAGACTAGTTGAGCAATCTGACTGGGAATCACAACAGTTTGAATGGGAACAACATAAATAAAAGATTGAAATTTCTTCTCATCAAACAAAATTTCAGTCAACTTAGAATCTAAATTAGATCTGAACAAAGTATGCTCAAATTCTATATCAAAATCAAGATCATCAATGCTCTTCACTCCGTCCTTAGGAAATGCCAAATTTCTATTCAAAAAAACACCTGAATCAGATTCCTTTTCTTTATTTTTGTGTAAGATATTCGCAAGGTCAGCCACAGATATTATAGGTTCTGCATCTGGGTTTCTCCTAGTGTAAATATTATTTGGATCTAGGATTTCTCAATGAATTACTTTTTTTCTAGTGATCTTAAAACATGAAGTCGCTAGGGTAAATGTTTTCATCCAATATGATGCTTGATTCTTTGTTACCCTCAAGAATCAAATCTGAAACTTAGTATTTCTTTCCTAGGGAAAGTTGAACTTTTTTCCCCTGACAACGACACCAAAAATGTTAGCACTATGTAAATTTCTTGGCTAAGGTAGCAACTCACAAAGGTAACTACAAAACCACTTCAGAACTAAAAATAGATTTTTCAGTTCAAAGAGGGATCTCTCTTGTCACTAGGTCTCTAAAAGATAGATTTCTTTGGGGGTAAATGGGTAGGTTTTGATTAGGTGAAGATATTTTTATAAGGTTTGTTGGCAAGAAGGAAAGGAACATATTGGAAAATGGAGTCAATATTTGAAAGGAAATGAAAATAGTGTCTGGTAGATAGAAATATCAAAGGAAGCAAAGGCTAGGTAGGTGACGATCTTTCAATTTTTTAATTTGTTGTTATATGATGGAAGAAAGAGAAAAACACATAACAACATTCAAATCACCATAAAAGATGAGTTCTTATGAGTTTAGAAGGAAAAAACAATGTTCAAACTTCTTGAATCTAAAGCATCATTTTTCAGATGAATTTCAGACCATTTGATTTCTAATTTAAACATATAAAAATCTTCATATGAAAGATAAAGAAAACAAGAAGTACAGACATGAAGGAGAACACAGACTTGATTTCATCACCACTAGAATCTTTGGTATAAAAAGTTCTGGAATTCTGCACTAGTATTTCATTCAAATTCAGAAAATGTGTACAATGTTCAAGACAAAATGTCCTTTGTTCTTCTTCCAACCCTTTGCACATTCAAAATGCTCAAATATATAGATAAAATAACTCCCTAGTATAGATAAGTCTAACTTCACTTCTATCCTATGATTTTGGATCTGATTACATCAAAGAAAGAACAATTCCTACACTACTTTCTAAAAATAGCAAATTTGCCTTGACTACATTTAATGCATAACCATATTCTTGACAAAAGAAATCTTCGGCATATATTCGAATTGAGGCTGATGTGAGTCATATTGGGACAAATGGTGGGAAAATATTGAACCAATTTGAGCACTAACAAGGCTCCCTAACATCTTTGTGTAGCGAGTTGTTGTAACACATTGTGTAACTGCAACCTACAATAGTTGTGTAGTGATCTTTAGATAGCATGAAGGTTTTGTTTAGAAAAATTTATTTAGGAGGTGGATGCAACACTAATGGAGGATAAAAATCATTGATGGATCATTCACCAATCATTTCCCAATGTCCTTTAAACTTCTATGTGCTTACAACACTTGCGTAGCGTGAAATCGCTACACAAGTTCTATACAATGCAGTTTTCGAGCAAAAAGTCAAAACCGATTAGTGGTTCATAAAAAAGAAAAATTGTGAGAATATGAAACCTATATATCAGCCACCTCTGAAATTAGGTCCAATTTCCCATAGCTTCGTCATCAACCTTCATCTTTTTCTTGAGGGCCTTGTTATCACTCCACCAGTTCTCCCAAGGTTGAGAAGGAGACCGACATAGGTAACCATAGGCCAATCTTTGGACTTGGTAGCTATCCCTACCAAATCAGAGAGGGATCTCTCAAGAATATCATATATTTGGACTTGGTATTTTAGATAGGAAATCATATCTTAGGCTAGATATTAAAATCACTTAGGTTTGATTTTTAGGGTTTGTTGTTTGAAGCATAAGTCTAGGAACTAGGCTAGGGTTTTAATGATCAAATGCAGAGATATAGTGGAGAAAGGTAGGTATGATCAGTGAAAAAGGTAGGTTTTCATTTTGGTATAGGGATGAAAAATGTGAGGATCAAAATGAGCATTTGTTCATGAATTAATTTCTGAGAAGAACTGAGACAAAAACATGAAAATTTCATCAAAACAAAGCATACAATTATGAAATATGCTTATAAATTAAAGAGATGATCATATGAAGACATACATGTGGTAGAGAAGAGAATTAACATGTAAACTGATGATAAAACTAAAGAAAAACACTGTCAATCATCATACCACAGGAATCCCAAGATAATAGCTACAACTGCTTGTGTATTATTTCTGCAAAAATATGATGTACTCTAGCTCCCAAGCCTTGTTTTAGTCCCCCTTTGTCTATGAAAAATAGATACATATAGACAAAAAAAAAAAAATTCCCCTCTCTTAGGAGTTGAATCCCTCGATGTAGGAATATACTACAATAATATATCCAACAAACCCTAATGACTAGGGAGGTCAAAACAAATCCTCCAAATAGAGTTAACTGAGCTACCCCTCATTAATGAGGTCCAAAATTGCATTAAAATGAGTATAAAAATTCCATTAACCCTTAATTACATCACATTCACATAACTGGAGTAAATACATCATCAACTCAATTTTTACTAAGAAAAAGGTCGAAAGATGCATTGACAGTAAAAGAAAAGGGCTTCTCTCCAAAAGCGCAACGCCTAGCTTGTGAAGAAATTTTGAAGGCCTTCCACTCTCCAAATCCACTTATGAAAGATGCATTGGAAATATGAGGATGTCTAGTTGTCATTAGAAACCTCAATAAAGTCTAATGGACACTCCATGACAAAGAAAAACATGTTTTCCCAAAGTTACTCCCAAAAGCGTGGTGCCTAGTCCAAAAAGGTGGCAAAGAGTGATTTTAGGACGAAAGTCACAAAAAACCAAAATTTCACAATTTTTTTTCAAAATTTTCCCAAAATCATTCCATGAATCTAGGAGATGATATGTTAAGCCATGAACAAAGCCTCAGCTAGCAAGCCAATTGTATCCTTCTCTTTTTGTCTCATTAGTGTTTCTTTCAACCTCTTATTCAATTGCTTGATTCTAACTTGGGAGACCCTGTTCTTTGTATAATAATGCCCGGACATGTGTCTTTGAAGCTTGATGTCCCTGTTGGCCTTTTTCAAGAGCATTTCTAGGTGTTCATTGACTCTTCCAAGACAATACTCTATTTCCTTTTCAAATTTTGCTGCAATGGTGCCTTCAATCTCTTGTTGACATAATGTAGGAGATGGATCAAGACTCATTTGACAATAGAAAGGCATGGAAAATTTTATTTGAAAAATATAATAATTTTACCTAATACCCTATTAAATGACATTAAAAGAGAATATTTGATCACTAGATACTGACATGACTGACAGACACTAACATTATCTCGAACTAGGGAACGAAACTCTGTAGGAGATGTAAAGAACACCAGACCTATGAATTCGTAGACCAATGCCTTCTTCATTGGGTCATGGAGTCACTGCATCTACAATCTTCAAACTGACTCAAATTAAACTGAAAAAATGAATTTTACACTATCCACTTGAAACTCTACTAAAAAATGACACTAAAATAAAAACACAACCAACACACTACTTCCTACTCTACTAATTGAGTACACAACCAAATCAAGTGATATAGAAAATCCAGTGTAACCATGTTAGCATTTTGTCTGCTGATTGAATTCTTTGCAAGTGCTTTCTCATGAGAAAAATATAAACTTTGGGTGACGACAACTCCAACAAAAACTTGCAAACTGATTGAATTTTAATGAAATTGAAAATCTTGCGCCCACCAGTTGATCTCAAGAATGCTGCAAAAGGATCATCATAGGAATGCATATTGATTTCCAGCCCATCTAACGCATTATTGTTTTTCTCTAGGTGGTCTTCATACCCTGAATTCAAACCTTTCCCAACATTTGTTCTTTCCTGAAGCTTAAAACTGACATGATAAGGCTGCAAGAGTTCTTGCAACCTTTGTGATGAATATGATGAGATTGTTGATGGACCAAACATTAAAATTGAATGCCAAACTAAATCATTATCAATCCTATCTTCAAATTTAATGCCAGCGAAAGGATGACAATTTTGAACACAAAGATCATCCATACAATTTCCTACTAGATCATTGCAAATAAAAGAAATATTTTGTAGCCTGTTGTGGATCGGTTCTGATGAAACTGCATGATCATTTATAAATTCTTCATGTTCCACACTTTCGGCTGCATTTTCAAACTAGATGTTGCTTGGTAACTATGATAGTGGACTGAAAAAAGGTTATGTATTACAAACAACACTCTCAACAACTTCTATAGATGGTTTCCAACTGCTGTCAACTTACTTATTTTCTTCCTTGGAAACCTTATATTTTTATCAGATCATTTCCAATGAAGGGAAACACAAAGGTAAGGAGTCTCAATCAAGAATTTCATTGTCATCTCCGTGATCAATATCAAAACTGAAATACTTCTCAATTAAAACTCCATCACCCCTGTTTTTGGGCTCACAAATAACTAAAGGAGGAACACTAGGACTGCATAATCCATCCAAATAATCAGATATCGAATCATTCAAAAACAAAGAAGGTTGTTTCCATTTTAAACTACCTTCAAACTTCTTCTCTTCTTTGGTGAGTTTATAATTTTCCTTTATCAATTCAAATGAAGCATAACATAAAGGTCAAGAGTCACCGTCAATGAATTCATCACTCTCTTTGTGTTCACTGTCAGAGCTGCAAGAATTCTTACCCGATTCAAAAATTTCATTAAATTTATTCTCTATGTCATAAACCACATGTGCAAGCTGACTGCCTTCCTTAGATTGTTGAAAACATGCTTCTGGTTTCTCTAAGAAATTAACATCAAAATCATCATCATATTCATCGTACTTAGGAAAATCAACTTCATGAGCAACGTCATCAACCATGAACATTGAGAAATAAAATTGTTCTTTCTTATGTTGATCTATAAATCCAATTTCAGGATTGTCCACAAAAGAATATATAAAATCATCAGATTCTAACTCATGAAAACATGAGTCAAAAACGAAAAAAATTGGGCCAACAACTTCTTCTTGTTCTATAAAATTTACTTGAGTAGGATATCTTATTTTCTTCTTTGTAGCTATGAGTTTATCTTGCAGCGTGAAATTTTCTATCAATCTTCCCACAATTTTCATTACTATGTCCAGCTTATGTTTCGATAATGGGAAAATATAATATTTCATTTCTTACTTCCTTTCATCTTCCATACTGGCCCTTTTTATCAACATATTGGCTTCCACATTAACCATGACTTTTTTCATGTCATCCAAAGTGGCAAGGTTCCTCTCTCTGAGTTGACAAGCAATCTCAGCCTCAAAACCATCTGAAAAATTGATCATGACCAAACCGGGAGGAGGTTTTATATCTAAAGGCATGGAATTATAAACTCTATTAAACCTGGTTGAGAATCCTTGGAATGTCTCATTAGTCGCCTCTTTAAGTTCTGATATTCATCCATAATCTAAACAGGTTTATTTTGACCACCCATCTATCAATGAAAACATATTCAAACTGTTGGAAAGAAAGAATACTTCCACCTTCTAGACCTTTATACCACCTCCTGAATTCTCCTGCAAGGCTTTGAGAAAACACCCTCAATCTCACATCCTCATAATCAACCTCCTCCAAATCCATAAAATCAATAACTCTACCGACATGTTCCATGGATGTAATCTTACCTGTGTTATCAAATTTAGGTATCCTTTGCCCATAATTTTGTGGTAACTCATGCAAAGGGGATGGCAGTTTTAAAGTAGCATATTAGGCTATTTCTGTCATTTGAATCTTATTTAGGGATACTATTACAACCAATAGATATACTTTCAGTCTCAATAGGATGACAAAAAACTATCAAAGAGGGTTCATGTACTATTTTGCGGTCCAGATTGGAATTAAATAGATAGGAAAAAGTCTCTTTAATGTACTCAGGAAAAAATAAAAGGCACTTGATACAAAAAAAAATCATATCCTACAAATATTTCAGGTTTAAGTACCTGACACTCACATGCTTTTTTCCCATCCTTCTTTAAGAGATTTGTATTTTTGTAAATCTGTTCTAAATATTTGGAGTCACCAAGTCAATATTTTCAGATTTCTTGTGTCCACTTGTTGTTCACCATCAGTAACCGGATCTGATATTTGTCGTTTATCCCAGGGAAGATTAAGCTTTCTCTCCCCAACAACGATGTCAAAATGTTATCACTCCACCAGTTCTCCCAAGGTTGAGAAGGAGACCGACAGAGGTAACCACAGACCAATATTTGGACTTGGTATCTAGCCCTACCAAATCAGATAGGGATCTCTCAATAATATCACAGTAAATGAAATGACTGGAGATAAAATTGTATCTTAGGCTAGGTATTAAACTCACTTAGGTTTGATTTTTATGGTTTTTTGTTTGAAGCATAAGTCTATGAACTAGGATAGGGTTTCAAATGATCAATTGCAGAGATATAATGGGGAAAGGTAGTTATGATAAGTGACATAAGTAGTTTATCGTTGTGGTATAGGGATGGAAAAGGTGAGGATCAAAATGATCATTTGTTCATGAATTCATTTATCAGAAGAAGTGAGACAAAATATGAAAATAACATCAAAATAGAGCATAAAATATTATGAAATTTGCTTATAAATTCAAGAGATGATCACATGAAGACATACATATGGTATAAAATAGAATTAAACATGTAAACTGATGATAAAACTAAAGAAAAACATTGTCAATCATCATACCATAGGAATCCTAAGATAATAGTTGCAACTGCTTGTGTATTATTTCTGCAAAAATATGACGTACACTAGCTCCCAAGCCTTTTTTTACTCCCCTCTGTCTATAAAAAATAGATACATATAGAGAAAAACAAAAAAATACCTCTCTCTCAGGGGTCGAATCCATTAATGTAGGAAAAGACTACAAGAATATCTCCAACAAACCCTAATGACTAGGGAGGTTAAAACAAATCCTCCAAATAGTGTTGGCTAAGCTGCCCCTCATTAATGAGGTCCACAATTACATCAAAATGACTATAACAAGTCCATTCAACCTTAGTTACATAAAATTCACATATAACCATATTAAATACATCATAAAACCAAGAGTTACTTATAAAAATGTAGAAATATGCATGGACAGGTAAAAGCGCAACGTTTCTCTGCAAAAGCGTAGAGCCTAGATTGTAAAGAATTTTTTAAGGCCTTCCACTACTCCAAATCCACTTCTGAAAGATGAATTGGAAATATGAGGATGTATAGTTGTCATTATAAACCTCAATAAATCCAAATGGAAACTACATGATATATAAAAACATGTTTTTCCAAAGCTACACCCAAAAGCGCACCGCCTAGTCCAGAAAGGTGGCAGAGAGTGTTTTTTTGACCTATTTTTGGGCATTTTCTCTCAACCAATTTGTTGAAAACAAACCAAAACTACATAGATGTTATGTACATGTCATTATCTATATAGAAAGGTAATGTTTTTTTAATTTGTAGGTTTGAGGAAAAAGTGTAGTGCCAAGGCTCTCCGCTTTTGACTGAACTGATATTTCCAATTTAGGCCAAAAGTAAAAAAAAACCAAAATTTCACAAAACAAATTCAAAATTTGCCCAAAATCATTCCATGAAGCCAAGAGATGATATGTTAAGCCATGAAGGAATCCTCCTCTATAAATCCAAGTTTATTCTTCTCTTTTTTTCTCATTAGTGTTTCTGTCAACCTCCTCTTCAATTGCTTGATTCTAACTTGGGAGACCGTGTTCTTTGTATAATAATTCTTGGCCACGTGTCTATGAAGCTTGATGTCCCTATTAGAATTTTTCAAGAGAATTTCAAGGTGTTCATTGACTCTACCAACACAATACTCTCTGTCCTTTTTGAATTTTGCTGCAATGTTGCCTTCAATGTCTTGTTGACATAGTGGAGGAGATGGCTCAAGACTCATTTGACAATAGAAAGGCATGTCAAATTTTATTTGCAAAATATAATAATTTGACCTAAGACCCTATCAAATGACATTAAAAGAGAATATTTGCTCACTAGAGAATGAAGGGACTGACAGACACTAACAAGACCTATTTTCTTTTCTCAATAACAAGTTTTGTCTTTTCAAGTTTCCCACATGCCTAAATAAAAGTGCATTTTTTCTCAGCTTTGACTAGGCATTTGTGAGGGATGCACAAGCATTGCTGATGGTTGGTCCACACTCCTTAAAGTGTCTCTCAAACTTAATTTTTGATACTCTTTTATCTTCTTTGTGATGAATAATTAAATCTTGAGCCTCCCCTAGTCGTTTGTTTATCCATTTGATAGTTCTCTCACCTTCTCCAGGTAAAATGTGAATCTTTTCAACTGATACAGGTTGTCCCTGTGATTTTGTTTCCTTTGCAAGCTTGTGACCAATACTTATCCTTTTTACCGAGGATCTTTTTAAAGGGGATTTAGGTTTAGTCAAATATGCATTCTTAGGATTTTACCTACTTTCCTTCTCTTTAGAACCTTCTTTTTTGGTTTTCCATTCCCTTTTATCTATTTACCATTACAGATTGACCCTAATTCATAACTAAGAAGCTTCCCAACAAAATCCATTAAACAATATCGGCCCCTTTGGTCACCTAGAAGGAAACATAGTACATAGAGTGTACTATGTAGTCTCACCCGATATAGCTCTATGGGTGGCTGCAATACTCAGGTGTTTGGAACCTAAGACTGATTGAGATCTGCACCCTAACCTTTATTCAGTTTATTTACCATCTAGTATAACATTTCTTCCATGCATGCATGTGGTACATCAAATTTAATTATTTACTTCATTCATTCATCATTCATAAACTAATCATATGAAAAAACACATTCATTCAGTCACATAAAACAGTGTTACCATGGTTCATCCCCTCTTGGGATACATCCACAAAGATCTGGCTCTAAGGATTTTATTATATTTTTGGAAATATCCATGTCATGCATGGTTACAATCTTAGTATTCTTTCTTCCCATAGGCTCCTTGATCCATGCAAGGATGAATAGATCACACCAGGCTCCTTAGCCTATGATCTAACCCTCAGTATTGAATTTCTCATGCCCTTCCTAGATCCCTAGTAACTCGTATCGTCCTTATAGTTCTCTTCTTGTCTTCGTATATCTCTACCCCTATCCCTTTCGCTTTCTTGCCTCTACTCTATGTATTTGTCTCTTTTCTTTATCTTCGACTCACCAACCATTATAATGTATTACAAAAAACCTAACCCTAGCATCATTAGGTCTTCCATGCATGCACAAGTGCTGATTTTCTTTCCAGTTGTCTCTTTCCTCTTACATGATTCTCTTCCAAAAATAACGTTTCTTTCTAATTAGGCCTACCTCTAGCAAGCCCCCAACACTAACATGTGGCTCATACTGAGCCACCTATACCTAGTGCACTTCATTGATCTCTCTTGCGATCGCTTGGAACTTCTCTATGAGCTCCATTGATTGTGTTTGGGCTTGCGTGGTCTTCTCCTTGAGTGCTTCCAATACCCGCACTGCAAGCTCGTCATTGACCATCCCTGGGCACTCTACCTATGTTTGTTCTATATTCATTTTTGCTTCTTCTTCCTATGAAATGACCTCTACTGCCCACTCCTAGAGTGGTTCCATTTGAGCCTAGTGCTCCTTTTGCTATGTTTGCGGAGCTATGAATTCTTCCTGCAGTTTCTTCATATCCCATTATCCTCTGACGCGCTCTATGATTGGTATTGTTTTCTTCCTTTTCTTGAGGTCCTAGATAGATTCGATTATCCTTTCTTCTTCCTAGTCCCACTACTGGACCTATTGATCCTCTTCTAGTTTCGTACATAGTTGTGTTGTATTCTTGAATGATCTGAAAATAGAAGGTTGACTTGTTATGCTATGCAAGCACCCTCTACCTCATTAAATTAAACCTTAACAGGACCTTGCTTCATGTGTTAATTTATGCAAGTTGGTTTATGTGTTAAGTTCTTGGTTATTCTTTGCAAAGTTCATGTGTGAGGAAAGGTTCTTTTACATGATTAAATATGTGTTATAAACCAAAACACAGCAATATAAAGTGCAGAAAATAACACATCAAAATCACAGCAATACCAAGGTGATAAAGGAGTTCACCCCTCTCTCGGCTACATCTCCTTGAGCCTCCTTCAATGGACTTGGATTTTTGGGATTAGTTTGTAAAATGCTCATTACAAGCTGATGCTCAACTCAAATGGGTTTACAGACTGTACCATTGAGTTCAGAATACATAAAAACCCCAAAAATGATTGTAAAAACTCTGCAAATGGACAATGGCTCATCCAACAATGACCTCTTCTACATGTGACCTCCAAGCTTTCCTGAGCTTCAATGGGATGAAAACACCTGTAGAAGTCCTCCAATGGATCTGAAACCTATCCCAATGTGTTCAGAGTATAATAAACAGTCAGTAATGACTATTCAGTCTCATAAAATGGATATGTGCTCATCTGAGCAATGCCTCAAACAATGAGGGCTTTAAGCTTCATGGAGCTTCCTCAAGATTCAAATGTGAAAAACCTACAAATGGGCTCTTCAAATTCCTGTGATAACATCACCAATGGACTCATAACGTCCAAAAACCCCTAGCTGGGCTTTTACAGCACCTGATTTGGTCAAAAACTCATCAAGTTATGCTTGCTGCCATTTTTCCTTTCTCCAAGCTCTGTTACAGGCTCGCCATATTGCACCTGTGGGTGAATGAAACCTAGATCTGAGCGTTTTCCCATGCAAAAACTCAGCCTCCACGCGCGTTCCACAAATCGCGCCAATTTGTCGCATGGTTACCCGGAATCCAGCCCCCAAGGACGGAGGTGTTGGGCGCATGGGGCCATGTGGCCACGTTCCCCGTGCTAAAATAGGGCTAAGTTTTCATGAATAAACTCGGGCTTGCCAAGTGTCCACGCGCGTGGTTGACTGTTACACCAAACTCCGAGGCTCCATTAAAAACCATTTCAAAATCGCGCGCATAAAGGAAACCGGGGGCTAGAGCTCCGTTCAATACACAAGCCCCTCGCGCGAATAGCATGGATGTATGTCAACGAATGTGACCGGGGGTGATATTTGAAACACAACTTTAAACCGTGCTATGTTTAAACCCACACAATAATACAATGCCCACGGGTTACATATATTACATACAATGTATTTGTAATATGTTAAAATGTCAATGCGCGCCGTTAGTTTTGGCTTTAACATAGGCTACGGTCATATAAACGTTTCCATAGAGCCACGGGTTTAATGGTTTTAACACTCCTCCGCGCGTGCCAATTGAAAAATGTTTGTTCATATGCAACACATAGAACCGGGGTCGGGGCTAGCCCCGGCCCGACCCCCCACCATGAATACACATTAAACAATTCATATATGAAATTTGCCATATGACATATAAAACCCAACGCGTGGCACGTTGGTGTGTGGGCCTTTGTTAAAATGTTCAATATTGGAGGAGATGTCCGGTGTTCAATTCTGGTAACCATGAAACTTTTAAACAACGAACCAATTAATCCTGAGCCAATAAACGGGTGCCACGTGGCAGCCCTTAATTGGGCCACGTGGCACCTTCCCATTGCACAAAATCATGCCACGTGTCGCCATGCGACTCGTCCACATTCAACCAATCAACAGTTGCCACGTAATCGTCGTACGATCTAGTCAAACGGTGCGTCAGCCTGCCACGTCATCCCAAGCCATGTCGGATGCTGACGTCAGCATGTGCCACGTGTCACCCTTCCAGTGGTGACACGTGTCATTTCAATATTGGTCAAATCGTATCCTGAAAATTCCATAAATGCATGACACGTGTCATGCCTAGGAGCCGCCACGTGTCCTGTACGGGCATTCCACGTCAGCAGTACGGCCCTGCCACATCAGCAGTACGGCCTGCCCAGTCAGCATCAAATTTTTACCTGTTTGGCTCGGCGAACAGATCGCGATAACTTCTCCATACGGACTCCGTTTGCGAAAATAAATATACCACCAGAATCAAGAGAACGAGACGGACACAATGGCACCATTTTCGTCGCATTCCGAGCACTTTGAAAATTGAGCAAATTTTAGACCCCTGGTCCAGATTCTGATCATGCCTTCCCAAAAGCTTATAATCATCGAACTGAGCTTCAATACTCTTCTTCTTTCAAGTTATATCAACTGATTCTACTTGAAAAGACTTTTCGACAATCACCTATGTACTTTGACATGCCTTGCACTGCAACTAGCTCTGTCTGTCAACCACTGCTCTCTGGCTGCTGTTGACCCACTGTTCTCTCTGCACTTGGAAGACTGCCAACCTTCCCACTGAGAATCAAGTCCCTCTTATGAACTCTTTGGCGTCAACACAATCTGCTCTCTAATGGCTGCAAATTCTCCTACGACATCTTGTCACAAGCCAAGAAAAACATCAATCTTGAAAATAAATTGATACAAGACTGAAAATAAGGACAGCAAAATCTTTTTTCTCTTCAAGCAAACTGTCGCCTCTTGTGCTTCATCAAAGCATATGGGGTTATCCTCCATCTCAATGTACTCAAAAATGACTTACAAGACAACAATGCCATCGACTAAACACAAGTCGAAAACATGATCGACATACATAGTTGTCAAAACAATATCGACACAAGTCGAGACTCATGTGAACATATCGACCTTCCCAAAATGACAAGTCAACAAACATGATAATGAATCATGTTACAAACATGAATCAATCATGATAACAATCATCAAGTTCATTGTTTTATGCACTCACAAAACCATATGCATGTGCATAGCTTCTTCAACTCTCCTTCCTGTAGAAACATAGATGCTTAAACCCAAAGCATGTGGGTACTAATGAGCTGAATATGAAAAGTAGATGTGGCTATAATAAAATGGACAACATACCCCTCTTTTACATGTTCTTGACGAGGTGGTATAACCCAAGTATGCTTTCAAAAATAAATTGCATTCAAATGCAAACTTTGCCTCTACCAAATGATGACAAACTGCTGCAACTTGTCAAGCTTCAACAAAAGTGAAAAACTAAGGCTAAAATGTGCATCTATACAGAAAAAATGAAAACCTTACTTACGCAAGAAATCAATCCATTTCTTACCAAGCCAACTCAATGACGAATTCTTCTGCTGAAAGTCATCTTCTTGTGAATCATCTTGACTCACATCAATGATGGAATCTCCTCTTCCATTCTTGTCAATCTTTTGATCCAACTGCTTCTTGTGCCGTGGATGAGAGGTTGGATGCACTGTCCAACATTGGTCAATGAGATGACCCCTCTTCTGACAATGAGTGCAAATCTTTTGCATTTTCTCTTCATGTTGCCTTTGCTTAGAAAGTTTCCTGAAAATGGACTTTCTCTTCCAACATTTTGAAACATGATGGTTATAGAAACCACAATATGTACATGGTCTTTTTCCATTGTTACATGCAGATTTATCATGCTTAATATAATCAAAAGCAACAGAGTTATAGGCAGATTTATACCTTGAACATTCACCTTTATCGCCGCTTTGAGGAGGTGAATTGGAAGAGTCACAAGCTCTCTTTTGAAGACTCTCAAATCTTCTCTTGTCCTCATGGCTGTCACAACCCTTTGGTTTCACACATTTGCATTCATCTTGAACACAAGTTTTGCATGCTGAAGAGTTTGAACTTTCATCACAAGTTCTTGAACTTTCAACTTGAAAAACTTCTTGAGGAGGTGAACTTGAAACAAAAATTGTGCTTGAAAATTTTTCATTAGTTTCCTCAACCTTGGAATTTGTTTCATTAATTCTTTCATAACCAAGACCACAATATTTAGGTCTCTCTTCAACCACAATAGGCTCAACAATGCCTTGTGCATGCTTGCCTAACCCTTTACCTTCATAGCCCATTTTTAACAATAATTTGGACCCTATTCCTTTTGTGTGATTTTCAAAAACACCAAAGCAATCTTCTTGAGAGGAATTTGAAGACAAACTGAGATTACATACCTCATGGTCATGCATGCACTTGGTAAGGGTTTCTTTGGCTTCATGGAGTTGATTCTCCATCTCCTGCAACTTTTCAAGAAGTTGGTCTTTCTCCTCCTTCATGGCCATCAACTGCTCTTGAAGGACAATGCTCTCTTCCCTGTCTTTCCACAACTCTTGTACCATATCCTTCATGGTTAGCAATGCATTAAACATTTCTTTGTCAAAGAACTTAGATTTGGAAGATGTAGGAGAACTATCCATGCTTAAAGCTTCCTCCATACTTGCAAGATAACAAACTTAAACACAAATCTTGCACAACTACCAACAGCTAAATCTCAAGCTATCATTGGCAAATACACGAGCAAAATAAACTATGCTCTGATACCATCTGATTTGAAAATAGAAGGCTGACTTGTTATGCTATGCAAGCACCCTCTATCTCATTAAAATAAACCTTAACAGGACCTTGCTTCATGTGTTTAAAAATGCAATATAGTTTATGTGTTAAGTTTCTTGCTTGTTCTTGTCAATGTTTATGTGTGAGGTATGTTCCTTTAAAAGGTTAATCATGTGTTATAAACCAATACACAGCAATAAAAAGTGTAGAAAATAACACAACAAACTCACAACAATAGCAAGATGATAAAGGAGTTCACCCCTCTCTGGGCTACATCTCCTTGAGCCTCCTTCAATGGACTTGGCTCCTTGGGATTAGTTTGTCAAATTCTCTTTACAAGCTGCTGCTTAACTCAAATGGATTTACAGACTGTACCATTGAGTTCATAATACATAAAAACCCCAAATTTGACTGTAAAAACTCTGAAAATGGATAATGGCTCATCCAGCAATGACCTCTTCTACAAGTGGCCTCCAAGCTTCCCTGAGCTTCAATGGAGAAAAAATTACCTACAGAAGTCCTCCAATGGATCAGAAACCTATCCCAATGTGTTTAGAGCATATTAATCAGTCAGAAATGACTATTCAGTCTCAGAAAATGGATATGTGCTCATCAGAGCAATGCCTCAAGCAATGAGGGCTTTAAGGCTCATGGAGCTTCCTCAAACTTCAAATGTGAAAAACCTACAAAAGGGCTCTTCAAATTCCTATGAAAATGGTTCCAATGGACTCAGAACGTCCAAAAACCCCTAGCTAGGCTTTTACGGCACCTGATTTGGTCAAAAACTCCAAAAGTTATGACCTCTGCCATTTTTCCCCTTCAAGCTCTGTTACAGGCTCGCCATTTCGCACCTGTGGAAGAATGAACCTGGCTTCTGAGCATTTTCGCCTCCAAAACCCAGCACCCACGCGCGTCCCGAAAATGGTGCCAAATTGTCGAACGGTTAGCGCGACTATAGCCCCCCGAGGACGGAGGTGTTGGGCGCATGGGGGCCATATGGCCACGTCCCAGCGCAATTCTTGGCACCTGTTTCAGTGGTTAAATGTGGGTTCGACAAGTGTCCATGCGTGTGGTTTAAAACTCAACCAAAATCCCGTGCGCAATCCATAGAATAGCGGTCACATGTGAAATGTGATTAATACAACCACGGTTTAATGTTAAATGGCGCGCGCGTACCAGGTTTCAACTGTCGTGGTCACATGTGAATATACATAGAACCGTGGGTTATATCCAATCCCACGCACCGACCCGCGCGCATAGTCCGGTGGTCATATGTTGCAACGCATAGAACCACAACTTTAAATAATTGCACTCTCGCGCCCTCCGTTTATAACGATTGGTCACATGCAACCAACAATGTGACCGCGGGTTTGCCACATTAAAACGCCACCCGCGCGCAAACTGTTTGCATATACGTATTGGTCATGTGCACACAACATAACCGCATGGTTTTTAAATTGAAATACCCCGTGCACCACCGTTTTAATAAGTTTGGTCATACGTAATTGCAATGGAACCTCGCGTATATATTTGAAACCCCGAGCTGTGATAAATACGGTCACATGTCCACACATATAACGGGGGTCGGGGCCAAGCCCTGGCCCGACCCCCCGCCGTTTGCAAAACAAATGAACTTTAAATATATATTTTTCCACCCATGGTATAAGAACCAACGCGTGGTCTGATGGTCGGGCGTATTATGTTAAAGTGTTCACCGGAGGGGAGGTCCGGGGGTCGAACCCCGCGGCCTCCATATACATTTTGATAAACCAAATAGTCAAACCCGGGGTGCCACGTGGCAGCCCTTCATTGGGCCACGTGGCGCCCTATTATTCGCCCAGTTAAAAGCCACGTGTCAAAATATTACTCGTCCAGCTGTCTGCCTATGAATGCCTGCCACGTCATCAATTGACAAGTCAGCGCCACGCGTACTGCTGACGTCAGCATGTGCCACGTGTCACCCTTCCAGTGGTGACACGTGTCACTTCCAGATTGGTCAAACCGTACTCCGAAAATGCCAAATATGCATGACACGTGTCACGCCCAGGAGCTGCCACGTGTTCCGTACAGACAGGCCACGTATGTTGTACGGCCTACCACGTGTCCTATACAGACTGTACGGACAGGTACAGTCAGCATCATTTGTTTTCCCTGTTTGGCTCGGCGAACAGACCTCGATAACTTCTCCATACGGACTCCGTTTGCGAAAATAAATATACCTCCAGAATTAGGAGAACAAGATGGACGCAATGGCACCATTTTCGTTGCATTCCGAGCACTTTGAAAATTGAGCAAATTTTAGACCCCTGGTCCAGATTCTGATCATTGAACAAGTCGGTTGTTGCATGGACTTGTCACTCTATATCCTTTATCTACATTGTTTCCTCATGCTTCCTTTGCTCCTTCCACTCTAGTGAAGTGGTAGGTATGAGTTTCTCTTGGAGGTGCTCGATCTCCTATTTGTATTGATAGATTGTCTACACAATGTGATCAATCTCTCGTGTCACTGTGAGTTTGGTCATCTGCACACTCTTTGGGATTTTATCATAGGCTACAACTAATTCCTACTCCAATCTATCCATGTGGTATTTTTCATCTTTGGTCTCAAGCTTAGCCTTCTCGAGTACCAATTCCATCTCGTCCCGATTGTCCTTTGCCTATTGCAATTCAGTTGTTTGTGTGCATGTGTGAGACTGTACCTCCTGTGTGACACTGACTTGCAGTTTATATAAGCCCTTGGTTGGTATCCGCATCAATACCAATTGTATTTGAGCCAATTCCTTTAGGGGTGTCTACTCCATGATTTATTCCATGCACAACATGTTGGGTGTGACATGAAATTTTGAGTTCAGTTATGCTATCATCTGGATCCTGTCCTAATCGCTTGATCTAGCTTTGCCTCCTATTTTTGATGTTGATGGGACCATTCCTACGCTTCTACCAGTTGCATGTGCTTCTCTGAGTTGTTTGAGGAGTTGTCACATGTATGCCATCTCTTCCTCAATCTTGTCCCTTTAGCACTCAACATGATCGAAATCCTTGACTATGTGATCCTGGACCATTTGGACCACCATGTTTGCATTGTCCTCGATGATCGTGTATTCTAGGGGCATTCGGTGTGCCTTCTCCTTCTTACATGCACCCCATCTGGATGACTAGCCTCTTAGTTTGGCCTTGCTCCTGTGGATTAGCACTTGATGTGGTTCCCAGTGTTGTCTTAGCTTGTTTTTATTGTACCTATGGCACCTGTGTGTTGTTATTCTTTCCCGCCTGGGTGCCTTTCTTGGATGCCCCCCCTTTTTTCTATTGCAACTTGTTCTGACCTATCCTTGGTTTCTTGGGCATTGTTATCTCTTTGGCATGTGTCTTTTCATGTCTTATCTCCTCCTCCTCCATTTTTGCAGGTATTTCTCGATTGAGGATTAGAATCCTCCAGTTATCATCCCAATCCTTAATGGCCATCTCTATGTCCACCTCCTTGATGCAGTAGCACAATTATAGCCATTTATTATCGGGATATTTTCATGTCTGGATCCACATTTCATGTCTAGTGGCTTTGATGTTGTCTATGCCCTGATACTATGTGATTGCTTCCAGTGTCACTCTCCAAGTGTTGGCAATGTTTTCTTGTAGGTCACTGAGATATCCTTCAAATATGGCTACATTCACCTTTATGTTCTTGGGGTCTGAAGTGGACCCCAACGATAAGTATCGTGCTTCGTGGTAGGGATTGGCTCTATTGGAAAAGAATGAATAATTTGGATCCTTCCATCTCATCAAGGATATCAAGATGAGTAGCCATGAATAATGAAATTTTGTCCCCGTATCTTGCATGTCCTTATAGTTGTCTAAGAATAGATTCATCAAATAAGGGGCCCAACTGAGTGTGGTTTCCTTTGCACACTGTGTTGTAGCTGCAAAAAACTTGGTTGAGACTTCCTCCTTGCAGAATTTCATCAGTAATTTGTATGACATAATTTTTGTGGCTATTATTTTTGTGGCATCACTAATACGCTTAATGATGATTCTGCGTGACCCACTTTTGGTACCATATTTCTTCCTCATTTACTCAGCCAATGATTTTTACTTTGTCTTGTCCTCAAGGAGCTGCGTAGGATCCTCACCCCGCGATGGCATCCCTATGATATATGAAATATTCTCTACATCTATTGAGATGAGTTTCTCCAACCATAGGTATCTTCCATGGGTGACTTGCATCAGCTGCTTAACGTAGTTGTTTGCATACTGGCCCCTCTGATGTCCAACATGCTTATAATTCTATTTTTGGCCAGTCACGTTGCCCACTAGACTAGTTGATTAATTGGTTCCCCAAAGGTTCCTATACCCATATTCTATAGGTAGACTTTCTTATAGAACTCTAGGATCTTTTCCATGTCCATCATGGCATGGTCTCAGTACCTCAATTTCTCCATGTGGCCTAACATATTTCTTGTTATACATACCCCTTACGGAATGCATGAAAATACAATGGTTGTGATGGCTTGTCTACATGGCTACCTTGGTACCTCTTGCTTGCCCTTCCACTATGGTGGCTGACTCGAGGTTCTAGCCTCCATTGTTATCTCTTCTGCATACTCATCTGGTCGGCCAGTGACATCTTCCACTATTCCCTCATGTGGTTTCTCTTGCATGGTTTTGTGTAATCTTTCTGGCGCAGTTGTTTCCTCCTAGTTTAGGACCATCCCATTAAATATCGGGCGCTCTTCAGGGTTTCCAGAGTGCGAATGATTTTCTACGTCCTTAGATGGTTGTCCCTATCCCCCTTCTGGTACATCCATGTCCATGCCCACTGGTGTTGTCTGTTGAGTTTCCTCCACAATAGGCATGGGGCTTCCTGGTGTCATATCGAGTGACGGGATTTCATCCACATTGACAACTTCTAGAGGTTGAAGTGATTGTTGTTCGCTTTTCTATGTTTGTAGTGAGGATCTGGTGTTGCTTTGGGGCCACCAACTAGTTTGGTTTGGTTCTCCTTGTTTGGGTGGTGTCATGGTGTTCAGTTTGTTTTTTATCGAACCAGGTGGCCTCTGTAAGCTCTGGGAACTTCTCTCTTGACTCTATATTCTCTATTGCTCTCTGTTTTCTCACTTGCACTGTAACCTTCCCAGTCTCATGTACCCATTTATATAGGGATTCAGTGAAGATTCTTGGGGACATTACTGCATTTGTGTTTTAATTGAACCGACATCTCCTGCATACTTGCTATTGAATTCTCTTTTCATCACCAGTTGGTGCGATTAATTCAGCATCCTGTCAGTTAGTTTTGTTATTTAAGTTTGATAGTCATCGTTCATTGGTGGTTGTTTGTCATGTCCTTATTTCTCATTTTTTTCTCTTTCCCTCTTGTAGTGATCGTTGGCCTTTTCCTCTGCCACACTAGAATTCCTGAGTCTGTGTGCTCATTTTCTTCTCGGTGCCCTATGAATTTGTTAAATAATCGTCTTTTTGTTTTCCTTTTTTTTTTTTTTTATTTGCTCGGGGGTCGACTAGCCCTATACATCTTTAGTTGAGTCCCATTGATCATCCCTATGAGTTTTTTTCCTCCTAAATCCTTCAATTTCACAACTCCCCCATAAATGGTAGTCTTTACTTTGTATGGTCCTAACCAGTGCATTCTGAGTTTTCCTAGGTGTTGAAGGGATTTGTTGTCATACATCAAGACTAGATCTCCTTCCTTGAAACCCTTCCTCCTTATATGTCTATCATGGAAAGATTTATCTCTTTCTTTTTGTACTTCCTATTGGAAGCCTGCTAGAATATTATCTTCCTCCATGATCATCAACTGATTTATCCTTTCCTGTATTGTGCTTCATTCCGTCATGTTTGTAATTGCTACTACGTGCAGAGTAGGAACCAAAAATTCTAATGGCACCACAACTTATTGTCCGTACACCAGTCTGAACGGTGTTTTTCCTACCAATTTATTGCATGTGGTCTTGTATTCCCACAATACCATTGGTATCTTTAAGTCCCAATCATCCCTATTAACGTTGTAGATTTTTGTTAGTGCCTGTTCAAGGATCTTGTTAAAGGCTTCCACTGTCCCATTTTCTTGGGGATGATATGGTGTAATATTTTGATGATGAACTTCAAATTCCTCAGTCATAGCCTTAATATTATTGTTAATGAAATGAGTGCCTTGGTCAGTCATCAAAATCCTCGGGAAACCAAATCTAGTGATCACTTGTTCGAACATGAAGTGTGTTGTTGTCTCTGCGCTGCAATATTTTACCAGTGTTTCTTCCACCCTTCTTGTTAGGTATTATGTCGCAATGATAATGTACCTCTCTCGTGACGTTTTTGTTGGTGGTTTAATTGGTCCCACAAAATCTATTTACCATTTGTCAAATACTTGCAAAGTTACTTGTGGTCGCAGAGACATCTCATCACTTCTATTTGGTTTACCAACCCTCTGACAGACATCACATTTTTGGAATTAGTCCTTTGATTCTCTGTACATGGTCAACCACCATAGTCCTACACACAATACCTTATGCATGGTAGATTTTCCTGCATAATTACCTCCTGCTATTCCCTCATCGGATTATGCTAAAATTCTAGGTATTTCATGTTATAGCACACATCTTCTCAAGATGCTATCTGCACCCATTTTTTATAAGTGTCCTACAATTAGCTGGTAATATGCAGCCTTGACTACCAAATTCTTCTTCTGCAGGATGTTATACTCATGTGGCCCAATCCCTGTACTAAAGTATTGAATAATGTCTTTGAAGTATCCATTGACGATTTGGAATGAAAATAACTATGCATCTGGAAAGTTATCATCTAGATTTGTAGGTTCCTCCCCATTCGTGATCCTCGACAGGTGATCAGGTCCTGCATTCAACTTTCCTGGCTTGATTATTACTTCGAAGTTAAACTCCTGGAACAACAATAACCATATGCAAATTCTCCCCCCCCCCCAAATGGCTTGTTGACGAGGTATTTGAACGTTGAATGGTTTGTGAACATCTTGAAATGTTTTCCTAATAAATAATGTCTGAATTTCTGGAGCACCTAGACCATAGCTAGGCCTTCCCTCTCTGTAGTGTTGTAGTTTTTCTCCGATTATGACAGTTTTCTGCTAGAAAATGCTATAGGATGATCCAATTATCTTGCTCTTGGATGTGCCGGAATAGCTCCAAGTTCTATGGCCGATGCATCTACATGTACGTGGAATTTCTTCTCCCAATATGAGAATACTAGTATTGGTGCGGTTACCATCTTCTCTTTTAGAGTATCCAGACCATGTTGACAATCCTCATTCCACTGGAAATTTGTGTCTTTCCTTATAAATTTATCCATTGGTGTAGTGATCTGCGCATACCCTTTTATAAGTTTCCTGTAGTATCTTGTGTGTCCCGATGTCGCTTTTAATTGACAGATTGTTTTTAGTGGTGGCAAGTTAACAATTACTGCAATCTTGATAGGATCTACTAGAAAACCTTGCTTGCATAATATATGGCCCAATAGTATCCAAAAAGGTGTTTTGAATATGCACTTCTTGATATTTAGTGATATCTAGTAGTGCCTTCATCTTTCTAATATCATCCACAAGACCTATACATGGTCTTTCAATAGACTATAGACTATCCAATCGTCCAGGTATACTTCTAGAAACTAGTGGATAAATGATTTAAATGGAGCTATGACTACTCTGGAAAATATTGTTGGTGCATTCTTCAATCCAAACGACATGACTGTATACTGTTATGATCCCCATTCTGTGGAAAAATTGGTCTTGTATCTATATTCTAGTGCTATCTTGATCTGGTGGTATCCTGAGAATTCGTCAGTGAATGAATAAGCTTCATATCCTCCTACATTTTCCAAGACTTTATTTGTGAACGGGGTAGGGAACGGGTCATGTAAGAACGTATCATTCAACTTTCTCAAGTCAGCACATATTCTTATCCCCCCTTGTTTCTTCTCATGAACTACCATCAGTCTTATCCATTCGGATTCTTCTACAATTTCTATGATTCCAACCTCCAACATCCTACCAATCTCAGCTTTTACTTTTTTCTGATATATTGGGTTTAGTCTATAAGACTCTGTATGGTCTTTGTCTGATTGGTATTACCTCAAA
Source organism: Picea engelmannii (assembly GCA_009831015.1). NCBI lineage: Eukaryota > Viridiplantae > Streptophyta > Pinopsida > Pinales > Pinaceae > Picea > Picea engelmannii. The sequence continues at coordinate 88,664 of ML785097.1, read as the reverse complement.
TCTGAGCGGTATTTTCATTTCTCCTAGCTCTCCTTCTATACATTTCATTTCTATGAACGTTGTTGGGAACAGGTCGTTGTACTTGCGCAATAACTTTGTTATAATTTCTACTGTTTTTTCATCCTAATAGTCTCCAATGCTCGCCATTTTGGGATTATCCACTATCCTGATGTTGACTTTATTCACCTTGATCACCGTAGAAATCACTTATGATTCTAGAGGTGGACCCTCCACTTCTCTTTCACCTTCATCTTCCTCAATATGAATATCGGTGGGTCATCTTTATATGGTACTTCTTCCTGCACATGGTATCATGAAAATAGTTCTTTCACTATCTGTCTGTTTTGTTGTTGTTCGTCTGTTATAAGTTCAACTTATGTTTCCTTAATAAATATCACCCCTCTTATTTGTTTAAGTGTGGCATCTATGTTGGGGTTCTCATGCTCAAATGAGAAAGTGACTGTAAAGTTTCGTTGTAGTATTGTCCAACTTGTAGTTCCTTTGCACATTTCTTGGTCTGTATACCAGTTTGTTGGGATTCCCTCTAATGTGTGTACAAAATGGTGAGGCCATTCCTTTGGTGGTGTCAGTTTCCACAATGCTCTACACTTCTCCAAGTGTCTTGTTTGTGCTCCTTGTCCATCATATTTCTGTCGTTGGTTGCTTCCTTGTTCTGCGCCAAACCTAATGCTTAGTAACCACTTACATTGGTACCAGTCCTTGATTGTTTCTTTGTGTGCTCCCCACCATCTCCCATGTGTCGCATTGAGTGATATATCTAGTGATAAGAGTATTTGATTTTATAACATTTCATATTTATCACGTGTCAAGAATGATTCTAGATCGTTCACCCCATGGAAACTGGGTGGTTCCCTTATCTTTGTACCTACCCATCTTACTGTGCAATCTATTCTTGCACATCTTCTTGTGGAAACTTCGTGTAACCTCTGTTGCCAATTCTCTAAACCCACATCTGAGTCTAATGCACATGAAGTGATGCCCCGCCAATTGAGTATCCCATATGCAGTTGGATTTACGTAATCCTCATCTCGTGCAGTTGTTCTGTACAACTAGCTAATTGTGTCCAGGTCCAAGCAAGTAGGCTCTACAAACCTTTCCCCTTTTGATGTGTCTAATGGCGGAATGACCCTGTATTCTCCTGAATCAAAGGTCATTTTCCATGTATTTAAGTTGATTATGGACTGGTTATCAAATTCCTAATCCAAGCCAAGCAATTATAGATAAGGTGTTGTGTCGTCCACTATTTCTATTACTTCGAAGTCTTCTTTAGTCCACACTCCATCCAGGTCTACTGTCACTCCTTTTAGTATTCCAATTGGTAGAACTCTGTGTTAATTTTCTAGTTTCATCTAAACTGGTGGATATCCTAATCTGGGCTCTCCCATACATTTCCATGTCATCTTGGGTAATACATTGACTTCGGATCCTAAATCCAGTATAATATCTCCCATGTTGAAATCTCCAATGTTGGTGTTCAACCTGAACTCCCTACTTGTTCTCCTCCTTGTTTGTAGGTGATTGATTGTTTTTGGTTCTAGATTTCCTTCTACCTCTACCTACATCTTTCTACTATATTTTTTTATACTTTGACAGATGATGGATCATTTAGTAATTTTACACATGATTGCAAAATGCCTTTGATCGTACTTACTTGTCCTAGGGGATGCGTTTCTTTGATGTGATCCAATGATGGAGGCATATCGTACTCTAGTACTTCCTTACTATGTTGTGTGGTTGATGTCGACGTAATGTTTGGCTTCAAAAAATCTTGTATGGATTTCTTAAATATCTCCTTCTCGTTCTGTGTGTCAAACTGCTTCCTTGGTGTGACATTCTTCTTCACCCATTGGTGTTGTGTTGGATCTTGTCGTACTACATTTTTTTCTATTTTATCTCCTCTGTGTGTAACTATGTTGATATTTCTTCCTTCATCCCTCGCTTTTGCTGAAATCCACTGAACATTCTGATTTTTCTGATTCTTCTTTTCTTGGATATTTTCTAATAGTGTAGGTCATTCTTCTGTGTCATGATTCTATGCGCGACAATACATATAGGTCGTTGGTGGAAATGCTAATTCTCTTTCATAGTGTCCTGATTGTTGACAATTGTGACATACCATTGGTCCTCTACCTCTTCCATATCCTCCTCTTTCTCTTCCTCCTTATTTGTAACCATCTCGATCCCCTCGCGGTGTGTTATATTGAGGTGCCTGGTTATAATGTGCAGTATTATAGTGTGTTTGTGCAATGTTGTATGGTTTTTGCATGGTGTTGTACTAGGTTGGTATTTGATTAAATTGGGGTGTGGATTTCCCAGTCATCATCTCTTCCTGTACCCAATATGCATCTGATGTTCTCTCTCTCATCAACTCCATGGTTCTACAATCTTTGTCATCACGGCCTACTAACTTGTAAAAGTTGCAATACGACCTCTTCAACAATGTCTGGTACTTCTGCATCATTGGGCAGTGATATGGATCATGGCCCTGTTTCTTACAGATCTCACACCATAGTCCTCCTATTGGTAATGGATTTGGAATTCCTACTTCCATGTACTATGCAAATGTTGGACATTCCTTCTTATGGTGTCCTTATGTCCTACATTTGGTACACCAAATGGCTTCCCTTTTGTCCTTGTTCTTTCTCTGGTTTAGTTGGAATGTTAAGTTCTTCAGATCCTCCTTAAACTCCTTGATGGATGGATCTGTCTTCTGATCTTTGTTCTCTTCCAGTTGTAGGGTTTCCTGCAGAGCCTCTACCTGTGTCTAAAACTTCTATTGTCGCAGTGGATATTTCAAGTGTGGTAATAGTGAGTTGATGAACAAATGCCTATGCTACATATCTGTCATGACATATTTCACCTTTCCTTTCATTCTCTTGAAACTCTGGTCAATATCCCATACAAATTCTACTGGTTTCTGTCTCATCTCTATCATCTCGTTCATGTATTGGTCCTCTAAACTTGGCTTCTGAAACTCATTTATCAATATCTTCTTGATATATCCAATCGTTCTGGCTGTCCCTGGCATATTGTTTGTTGCTAAACTCATATACCAATCTAGTGCGTGATATCTTAATGTGATAGCTAACTGTGAAAGTTTAGTATCCTCGTCTATGATTTGTTTTTCTTTCCAAATATTTTCATAGATAAACAAGTTCTTTTCTGGGTCCTCTAACACTTCTCCTTTGAATTATGGTAACATGATGGTTGGGTCAGGTCCCACCATCTTAAATGTTGAGCTATTACCTCCACGTGATGTATATATTTGACTATTACCTCCACGTGATGTATATATTTGACTAATTGTTCCCTGTGTAGATGTACTTCTTGATGTCTTCCTTCTCCAAAAATTTGGTTGTCTAAATGGTTGTTCTCTTCTTGGTGTATTAGTTTCACATGGGTTTACAGGTTCCACACTGACACTGATATGGATAGGAGTGTTGCCTTCTACTTCCACTCTTGGACCTCTCATCTTCCTCTCATATGTCGTGCATAGTATTTTCTCAATCTACTCCACAACCCAGAGATCCTCTACCTCATCTTCATCACTTGTCAAGGCTTCCCTCGCAACTATGAATCTCTTCTTGGTGTTCACCTTGAATTGGTATGGTACTCCACTACGCGTCCTTCCAACTATCTCCATGATTTGCTTTATCTGGTCTTCATCCATCATAATTGGGTCCAAGTCCTCCTCCTTATTTCCTTTATCCCCTTCTCCTTAATTTTTCCTTTTCATGTCAGTTCTTCCCCTCTTCCCCCATGCACACAGGGAAGTAGTATCTAGGTAGATGACCCTTTTTATTAGGCTACTCACCTTTGGTGTTTCCTCCACCTCGTCAACAAATTCTAACCTTCTACCCTTCTTCTTCATTGGTTGTCTTGGTGAAGAGTCCTTGATTTCATTTCCTTTCCCTCCACCCTGTTCTGTAGACCCTTTCTCTTTTCCACTTAAATCTTTAGAAACCATTTTCTCTTCAAATGAGGGGGTGTCTCCTTTGGGGTCTAAATGGATTTTTGTTGAGGCCAAGAAAGAGTCCTAGTCTTTGTTTGATTTCTTGAGATATTTCACCACTAGAAACTTAACCAAGGATAAATGAAACAAGCTCGACTTAAGTTGATCAGCCCTAGCTTGTACTTTGTCTTCCATTTTACCTAAGCTTCTGTATAGGTAAAAAGGTAAATTTAAAAGTTTCTTTCCTTTGAAATGCCTCATAAGCCTTATGTGATACTGGTATACTCTGTCAAATCTTCCCTCACAAGTGAAATATCGTTGCACCAACCTTAAAAAATTTTCATAATGCTCCAGTATACATTCTCTTGGAATAGTGGCACCAAATTTCTGCTTCTTGTACTTGGGGTTCAGGAAATCAGTGTAGAAAACTGGATCGAGAGGCATACCTTTAAACCGTTTCTCCCCCTCGACTGGAATCTCAATTGCACTAACCACTGTCTCCTACGATACTTGGAAAGTAAAGTCAACAATTCTTGTCTAGACAACATTGAAATTGAGGGCGAACACCTTTGTTACCTGTGCTTTATATCCTTGGATCTTCTCACAAAACCTCACACAACCACCTTGCTCAAATGAAACCCTAAATGCAGAATTAGAATTCACTAACTTCAAACTCTATGGTTCATATCTCAACACACTACCTCCTTTGTTGTATTTCTTTTTCTCCTAAGTTTCCGTTGTTGTATAAGGCACTTTACATAGTGGAAAGAGAGACTAGGGTTTACTCAATTGTGTCAAATGGACTCAATAATGCAATAAAAAAGTTTTAGATTGTGGGTATATGGGCACAGGACACTTGCTAAACCAAAAAATACCCCTTTCAATCTTTGCGTAGAAAAAAAAAGGATGTGTAGTGTGTGAGTACTATGTAAAAATGCGCAGTGATGATGGAGAGCTTGCGTAGCAAGTGAGGTATTTCAAATTTGTTGGAGAAAAGAGGTCTGATCGATGGCATAGGGTTTCAGCAATTAAATATGGTGGGGAAAAACATGTATAAGATGAGAAATATTATATTTGAAAATTGATTTAACTTCTTTGGAGTGATATGACAGTTTGTGTAGTGCCAAGGAACTTTCACAGTGACTTTGTGCAGCATGTGTACTTTTTGCAGTTTTAAGTACAAAAACCACTTTGAAAGCTAGGAAAAATGAGATTATGACCTTTGATGACTCTTTTTATTTCATAATGTGCCATAATTTCCCATGACATCACTTGAAAAGACCTCCCACCTAGACTTTAGACTTGACTCTTTTTGACATGCCATTTCAGATTTTATAGTAACAACTTTAGACCAATGACTCAATTAGGAATTCATTGGCCTTCACAAGATCAAAGAATGACTTTGAAAACTCTTGAAAAACCTCTAAATATACCTTGAAAATAATGACACTAATGCAGTGGATGACATACTATGGGTGGTGGAGTTTTAGGAAACATTGGATCTCAAAATGTACCTCTTCGATTATATGTTCGACCTTTAGCAACAGAAAAATATTTGGATGGTAGGTTGGAATAATAGGGGTGCATATTCCCAAAAACATATGCATAAATGAATCTAGCAAAATAATATGGTACCTCATCATTCCATGGAATTTGACCATATGCTGCCAAGAATCGATCATAAATATCGAATGCAATGTGAGGGTGCTTGAAATATCACACCTTCAACATTTGTCTCTTTGGTCCTTCCCAAAAATAACATTGATTTTTCCTTCTCTTTTGACACCCTTTTCTCTATTTTGGGCCATTTATCAGGGCACGTCACCTGTTGTCTACATCTCCTCATCAAATCAACAAAACCATTGGTTGTTGGCCCAAGGTTCTTATATACAACAATGAAGTTCTTTAAAGAATGAAAAAGGATCTCTAAACTTTGTTTGCTCTTTGCAGGGAGATCCATTTGCTCAAGATCATGCTTCAAATTTTCACGGTGTCTTGTTCAATGCTCAACAATCATTTATTTTACCTTGCATTCCAAAGGAATATCCATAGTAATGTCTAAGGGACAGGTGGTTATAGGGGTGTAATATTCATTTTCTTGAAAATACTCCCCTTTTTCATCTTCACCCTCACCCTTTGCTAAATTATTGTCTCCAGCAGGAGACAAATCCTATACACATTTAGAATTTTTTTTAGATATTTAGTATAATGAAAAATGACATATATATGCATCTCCATACACACAAGTGATTTATATAAAAACATAAAAAACCAAAATAAATTTGTCGTCCATCTATTGTTGATGTGATTTGAGTTGTTGTACATTGGGTGATATAGGAGAATCTACTCCACAAAATATTTCCCCAAAATCATGATTAGAAAAAGATCGCAATGATCCATGATACAATGGATCAAATTGAGCCCCCCCTGTAGATGTGATTTAGATGTTGTTTCTCATGATCTACTAAATGACGCATCTGAAAAGAAATTTATCAAGTTCAATTAGTTATTTCAATTTCAACATATATGCATGCATAAATTAACATGTGCATATAAACATACATGTACCTTGATCTCCAACATAAGTAGATATAGATGAATTTGATCGTCGGATAGACTAAGTAGATCTCCTTTTTTCACTAAACTGACTTGTGTGACTAGTTGCCCATGCCTGACTAAGGCTCTTTGTCGAACTAGGAGTCCCTCTATTGCTTTCATTATATATCCTAGAGCGTTTGCGAGGTATAAATGGAGACTTCTCTTGATCCATATATATTATATATGTGTACCAAGCTACAAATTGACTATCTTTTAATACATATATTGACTATATTTTTATACATCATATAAAAACATGTATTTCTTCCACATCCTAAGAAAACATTCCATTAAATTTCAATTTTTTTGTGCATGCATATCCATCGAGTTGTGGTCTAGAGCTTGAAAAGGAATGTTTCCATGTTAAATGTAGCTAATCTCTCTTATGCCACAAAAACATAGATCTATAAGATAATGTTGAGCAATGAAAAGGAATGGATAAGAAAGTCTCTTCACATAAACACATTTCCTTCCAAGTGACAAAATAATATGCTTGGATTGTATGAACCAAAACATTCAAAATGTTGGAATACTAAGAGGTGGGGTGAATCAGTGTTACCCCTTTTTAACAATTAGAAGTTACTTTTTATACTTTATTGATTACCACAATAAATCAACAATGAATTGTATGCAAAATCATATAAATATATTCAACACGAATTACAAGTTTGTATAAAGAATAGTGAAGGACACCAATCCTTTTTAGAGAACCAAGACTAGGAGACACCAATCCCCTTATTTAGGGCACCAACCCTAGGGAGCACCAACTTCCTTTTCTTTAGGGAACCAACCCTAGGAAGCACCAACTCCCTTGTATTTAGGGAACCAACCCTAGGAATCACCAACTTCCTTGTATTTTACAATTTTCTTAGTAAGGATATGAATCCTTCCATGCGCCTCCCTTCCACCCTCACTGCATAAAAATTAATAGTTCTTCTTTTTTGGACTCTTCTCATGCTTTGATCTTTTTATCTATACTGCAAAGACACTTTCTTCTCACCACTCTTTCTCATTTATATACTCTTTCAACTGGTGTGAGCTATGAAACATTGTGTCCCTTTGTTTGGACCATCACACCTCTTCATTAAAAATAATCTCGTTTTTTTTTCTTTATTCAAATATTATTGAAAAGTCTTTTCAATTTAATGAAAATTATTTTCACTAATTGATCACAGGATCGATTTCATTTAACTTAATTTCATGTCTCTGCAAATATTGCATAAATCAATTATGTAGAGGCACTTCCTTCAAACCATTTACATGTGACCATCTGCAAAAAACCATGGGCTTATTTTCTAAGCGATGTTCCCAGTGCCTTATGGATTATGTGTTCATAACCCATGACTAGGGGATAGAACCTAGTTCATTGGATTTCAGCATTCAGAGATTTTTATTTGGCAAGCATATAATATTCCATAGTTTTCAATTTCTCGAAATTGTTACCTCTCAGATGGGTTGATCTGATGGCTGGCATGATTTACATAACCAAATCAATGGTCTGGATCCAATCCTTACTAATTATTTTACTGCTTAATACAACAGTTATGACTTAATATATGGTTTACATGGATGGCTCTCATTTAGTTCGGAACTTATGCTTTCACGATTTCCATTATTTGCAATCATTAAAAATATTGGAGTATATTTCCCCGAAATAGATCGGACGATCATTATTCATTGTCCCATTAGTTTGGCAATCCTGGCTTGTCCATAGGTTTTGAAGAAATCAATGACCATGACTTAATATATAGGTGAGTGAATGGTTCTTGTTTACTTCAAGAATTCATAACTTCATCCTTCACGATTTCCAGGACTCTGGAGTAGAAATTCCTCCAAAGTGGTTACCTACCGAATAAGTCTTAAAATGGTGGTGACCGCTTGCTGTCAGTTAACACCTCCACTTACACTATCCTTCCACTATGCTTGATCATCAGTTGAGAATGATCAAATTAGATAAACGATTAGCTTTAACTTTGGCCTTCAGTGCTTCAGACAATTATTGGTGTTTATAAAATCATTTCCCTCGAAATCACTTAACTTGTTGACGTCACTACTGACTTGGCACTGACTAAGTGGCTACGACGTCTCACCTACATTCATGACTTACACGTACTTGAAATGCCAATTTCATATTGACACTTTTCATTATCTGATCATGCCACATGTCCTTGCTGATATGGTATGCTGTCGTGGATCTCCTGATGTGTGTGCTACGTTTATTTACTTCGTGACTTTGAAACTCCAGCCTTCAATTGAATTTACATGTTCTCAACACATTCTCACCAAAGTGGTCATCACCAAACTTGATCACGATCTTGATCCAACGATCATCGTGTATTCTCTAGATTTGATGGTCCTTATTTATGTCTTACTTTGTCCTTCCACTCAACTTGATCCAACGGTAGAGAATGCTCTCAGAGAAGATCAATGATCATGGATGACTGTGGGGTCCTCAACTAGCACGACATTTAAAACTACCGTAGAGTTCCGCAATGGAAACTGCTCATTTGGAAGTGGAACTGATGCCAACCGTAGATCTTATTGGCAGGTGTACGGTAGCTAGAGAGGTAGTGGGGGGGACCATAGGGCCTATAGTGATAATAGTGGAGTTCATTCAATGTAAGGTGGACTAGGTCCACTATATTATTAAATAAGGCCCACTATGGTAGTTAGATATAATAAATGTAAGAGGACTTCTTAAAAGGTTCTACTTCTAGAAGATTCCTCCTCTAGAATGTTCTTAGGTGATGGTAGAAATATATAAAGGGGTTCAAGCAATGTAATGAGACATGAAGAGAAATATTGTATTTGGAGCGGTAGCTCAATAGGAGGATGCCCCCTCGAAGAGGCAAGTGAATAGGAGAGGATCCCTTCCATAATATGATCCATTGTATGGTGTTGCCCTACCCTAAGGGTTTGATGGTAATAAAGAAGATTTTTCATATTGTTATTGTATATCTATTGTGGTGATTTCATATTTAGTCTTTGGTTCTTAACAATTGGTATCAGAGAACTTTCCTTGGCCGGAGTTGTGGGCAACTATTTTTTATTTTTGCAGATTTTTTTTTTCGGAGAAGAAAAAAGAGGGCCGTAATATTCCAGACATTTTTCAGTATATATGCTTGGTATGATTTTGAGACAGATTGTGATGATTGGTATATGGATAGTTGTCATTTCTAGGATGACAACCACTTTCATATTTTATTTGATGACTCTATGCCACGTTCTATAGAGAACATCAATGTCCCACATCAGGAGCTAGTTACCAGCGTTCAATCTGCATATTCTACAGTGGTATTATTCCTTCCAGATTCTGCTACGACCCTTTTCCATTGTGTGGATGAATCTTCTTATTTGGATCCACATGATAGGTGTCGGTCTTTGGATCATCATTTGGAGTTGGTTATTGGGTTCCAAAATCTTCTACGGGGAGTTCACATGAGCACTTGGACATGGGACCCAGGATTACAATGGTGGTTGGCCTACTTCAGCATGGTGGATTTCCTTTCTACATGGGACTTTGGTTCTTCAGTCTTCTTCAGCATTACGGTCCACAATTATCCATGGGACCCTGGTATATGGTTGTACATCAAGCATTGAGGACAACTCTTTCATAAGGGGGATGGAATGTAAGGTAGCTAGAGAGGTAATGGGGGGGCCCAGAGGGCCTATAGTGATAATAGAGGAGGTCATTCAATGTAAGGTGGACTAGGTCCACTATATTATTAAATAAGGCCCACTATGGTAGTTAGATATAATAAATGTAAGAGGACTTCTTAGAAGGTTCTACTTCTAGAAGATTCCTCCTCT
>ML785097.1:55998-78233 GCA_009831015.1 Picea engelmannii | reverse complement strand
TAATAAATGTAAGAGGACTTCTTAGAAGGTTCTACTTCTAGAAGATTCCTCCTCTAGAATGTTCTTAGGTGATGGTAGCACTATATAAAGGGGTTCAAGCAATGTAATGAGACATGAAGAGAAATATTGTATTTGGAGCAGTATCTCAATAAGAGGATGCCCCCTCGAAGAGGCAAGTGAACAGGAGAGGATCCCTTCCATAATAGGATCCATTGTATGGTGTTTCCATACCCTAAGGGTTTGATGGTAATAAATAAGATTTTGCATATTGTTCTTGTATATCTATTGTGGTGATTTCGTATTCAATCTTTGGTTCTTAACAGTAGGTGACCATCGACGGTCGGCATATATTGCAGAACCATAACTTGCACGTGGTTTATCCCATGACCCAAACTCCACAATTGAAGTTGTGTGATTGTTGGTGGATCAACCGTAGTCATCGATATTTGAATGGATGAGATCTTATGGTCTAGAATAATTGTGGGATTGGAAATAATGTGTTTTTAATTCTCCCTTTACACTCCACAATCAATCCCTTCCCTTTATCTGGCACTTTTGTATCGAACGGTAATGACTTGATTCGATCGTTGACCAGTTCTCCAACGGTCCTTCTCTTGTAATATGACGATCTAGACTAATTGCAGGATTGGAATTAATGTGTTGTTTAATTCTCCCTTCATTCTCTGAAATCAATCCTTTCCCTTGATATGGAGCTTGCATATCCAATGGTCATGACTTGATCTGATCGTTGACCAATCCTCCAACAGTCATTCTCTTTGTAAATCCCAGATCTGACGGTCTTGGTTTTTCCTTCAATCATGATCACGTTTCTGCAATGGGATTTCCCTTCTGAGCTTCATGTGCATCATATCTTCTAAGATTATGATCTTTAATCACTAACCCTCCTGAGCTCTAGGTAGATTATTCTACATTTTTTTCATACCAACTCATCATTATAACGTAATGACATCAGTTGTTGACATCAATGAAAATACATCAATGACACTATGTCCAACAATCTCCCCCTTTGTCATTTAGGGAAACACTCTAAATTCATACAAAAACTCCCCTTGTGATGATCCTTTTCTCTATGAAGTTACTATCCCCCTTTGACATCAATGGAAAAGGGTTTCTCCCCCTATGATTCATCTATGTCTGTATGCTACTAACTAGAATCTGAACTCGGGTAACTCCCCTTGCAATCATGCTCTCTCTTCTTCTAACTTCTCTTCCCCTTTTTTTTTGAAAGGGTAGTTATTCTTGACAATATCTCTCCCCCTGTCATCTCTACGGGATGCCATGTATATCTCTATGTACATCCTATTATTTCCGCTGCGGATACTTTTGTCCTACTGGAACACTGAGCAACTAAAGATTATACCTTTCAAGTGATCTTTCGACCTGTCCATTGCTTCTCATCAATCTCTAACCATATGTATCCATCTTTATGCAAGATCATTCTTTATTGTACAATGCTTCCTAAAATCATCCAAGAAACTTTATGCGTTGCTTTCCACGTGGCTTATCTTGTTGATAGAATGTAATCTATTCAACTAGAATTTATCTAGTTCTCCAACCAACTCAAGCACGCATCGACCATCCCATACATCTTTCATATTTTTTTGTCACAACCACTGTCTCTGAAATTTCAGTTTCCAGACTTTTCATTTTTAGACTTGTACTTGGTCTATATTCATCATCACCTCACTATTGCAAAATTTTCCATTTACTCCATATCTTGCTCACATGGTAACTTCCATTTTAGGGTTTGTCCACTTATAACCATTCTAAGACCAATACATAACTTGTATTGTTCCTGGGTAGATGAAGACCTGCAATAAACTATGTCAGATCCTTCATAGAGTTATAACATCAAACCATGATTCTTTCAAAGATCATATTCATTTTTATGTGCTTCAATGCTCATAGGAGCATCAACAGGAATGATTTTTAAGTCTTCCCTGATTTATCCTTCCCTTTTTTTCTTTTTTTTTTTCTTTGAGAAGGAGTTTCAGTGGACCATTAAAATAGGATTGAAAAATTTATGAGACAATCATCACTCAATTCTTTTGGTTGTTCTACTATTGAATATTCACCATCAATGTCACTATCATGTGCACCAAAATCTTCTTTATCCTTGTTTTGAGAATATTCCTCTATTAATTTCCATTTGTTGGGTAATGGATAATCTTCTTGTATGACATTATCAAGTTTTGCAGTTGTGTCAGATTTTTCCTTAGGATTTTTTATGTCTTGAGTTTGATCTAATTTATATTCATAGCTTTGATTATTATATTCCTTATTAGAAGTTTTACCCACCAATCTACTATTATTAACTTTATCAATTTCAGGACCAATATTTTTATCATCTTTCTTGTTTGGTACCTAAGATTTTATTTTCCATTTCTTCTTACTCTGTTTGATAGGGTTTCCTACTTTTAGGGATTGCATTGGTAATCTACATTCTTTGGTTTTATGACCATAGTTGTTGCATTTTTTACATTCAATATTGAAGTTTTTCAAAGGAGTAAATGAGTTGTAGTTTCGCTTCTCTGTATTGCACTTATTGTTCTTATATCTTTGGGCATTTATGTTATTGTATTGTCCATAATCTTTGCAGTGTATTGCCTTATGTCCAAAATTATTGCAAGAGTAACAATATCCAATGAATAGATATTTATTAGGGGGATTCCTTCTAGTGATTGTATTCTTCCTGTAATTTTCTACTTTAGTAGGGAATGTTGATTTATTTTTATGTGGAACATTGTTCAATGGTATCATATTTTCCTTATTATCTTCTCTTCTTAAGGAGCCCTTTAGAGTATTTTCATAACAAATTGGTCTTTTGACAGATCCTTGTGATGTAGAAGTTGAGTCTTGGGTGTATCCCAAACCAGTCTTGTTGTTTGGTGACCTTTGATTACTGAGAATTCCATCCAATATATTTGAACTATTTCCAAAGTTTGATCTCTTCCTTTCTTTTTCAAGTTCGCCTTTTAGACGGTTAATCTCAGCTTCTAGTTTCTCACATGCTTGTTTTTTATCACTAATTTGTTTTAAAATGACTTCTTCATTTTTATTGGCTTCCAAGAGATGGGACTTAAAATCACTGATGGTATGTTCTCACTCCTTGATGGTTTTGGAAACTTGCCTCTCTCTTGATTTAGTAGCTTCTTTAATCTCTAGAAGCTCTCTTCTTAGTACCTTGTTTTTTTTAGTGTTTCCTAGTTTTTCAATTACACTAAGGATTTCTTCTTCGAAGTTCCCTTCTTCTTCATCTTCTGAATGATTATCATATTGAGTTTTCATTCCCATAAACAAAATTTATGAATTTTCATATTCACTCATGTCTGAAGAGTTGATGTCTTCTTTAGAGTAGAAGTTTTTCTTTTTCTTATAAAATTTCTTCTTGTATTGGTTTTTGTTTTTGTGAACTTCTTCATCATTTTCCTCCAGTATGGGATAGGGACATTTGTTAACAAAGTGTCCAATTCTGCCACAGTTGAAATATTTGAAAGGTAACTTTCCTTTATATTTTCCAAATACTTTATAGAGTTTCTTTATAAACTTGGCATCTTCTACATCTGATATATCTAATAACTTATCATTGATCTTTTTTTCATGCCTCATCTTTGTCTTAGATGATTTAAAGGTTGTTTCATCTTTTTTTGATTTATCATTCCCTATTCTCATTTCATAAGCTATAAAACTTCCATGAAGTTGATCAACTATGAGTGTGTTTAGATAATTTATATCTTTAATTGTATAAATATTTGAATCATATCTCATAGGTAATAAACTTGGTAAGAACAATAGGTTTATTTGTAATTTCTTCTCATGACGCTCTGATTGAATTAACCACTTCATCTACCCTATGAAGGTACTCAACAATATTTTCTTCTTCTTTCATTTTCATATTTTCAAACTAAGTTATATAGGTCTATAGTTCGCTTCCTTTAATTTGTCATCTTCTTCATATACAACCTCCAACTTGTCCCATATTTCTTTGGTTGATTTAAAATGCATAACCTTCAAATATATAGAATTAGTCAACCCTCCTAGAATTCCATTAACTTATCTTAAGTTGTCATTACATATTTTCTTTCCTGCAACATCTTTTGGTGGAGCAGTTGGTTTAGTGTAACCATCTACAATAGATTTCTAGATATCAAAACCAAGAGCCAACATGAATTTTTCCATTCTTATTTTCCATAGAGCATAGCCTCCTCCATTGAAAAATGGTGCTTTGTCGTTATAAATTCCCTCTTGTTGATCCATATTCAAGATCTACCTTTCAGTTCTTAGATTGTGTTGAAGGCACCTTCTCTGATACCAATTGTTGGAATATTGAGAGGGGAGGGTGAATAAGTATTACCCACTTTTAACAATTGGTAGTTACTTTTTATATTTTATTAATTACCACAATAAATCAACAATGAATTGTATGCAAATCAATTATATAAATATATTCAACATGAATTACAGGTTTGTATAAAGAATAGTGAAGGAGACCAATCCTTTTTAGAGAACCAACTCTAGGAAACACCCATCCCCTTATTCATGGCACTAAACCTAGGAAGTACCAACTCCCTTGTCTTTAGGGACCAACCCTAGGAAGCCCCAACTCCCTTGTATTTAGGGCACCAACCCTAGGAAGCACCAACTACCTTGTATTTTACAATTTTCTTAGTAAGGATATGAATCCTTCCATGCTCCTCCCTTCCACCCTCACTGTTGTTACACATGATTTTGGTCATCTTGGTGATGTATTAACAATGGTGTACTTAGGCTCCCAACAAGAACTTTCTCCTAAGAAAAGTGGCATTTATCTACTTCCAGAAAACATATTTTCAAAGTGAGTTTGCGGGCTGAATATGTCCTAGGGTGCGAGAATGGCCCATTCTCGCAGGACACCTTCATCTAGGGTGCGAATTTCTTGTAGGTTGCTCTATACACAAGGTGCAAACTTGTTTTTAAGCTTGGAAAAGAGATGAAGTCTTGAGGGTTCTAGAAGGGAATCTTCTAGAAAATGGGTTGACATTCGTATGGTTGTCATTTTACTGGTTTCCCTGATTTGGTGGGATCATTCTCATCCATGTAACCATCTCACCCTCTCCTATATATTAAAAGGATTATCATGGAAAAGGTTAAGCAAGATTAATTGAAGAATTGGTGAAGGAATTGTGTGAAGAACCCAACTTGAACATATGCTTGGAGACTCTAGTAGGTCTATCAAGAGGAATAGGATCTTCTTCATGCAATGACAGAGCAAGTGTGTGTTTTGGAACCAAGAGTCATCGAAAGGAAGATTGTGACATCAAGGCAATCAGGTTGTATCTTCTACTTTCAATTAACATGATACAACAACATGTCCCTTTCCCATAAAGTCATTCTTACTTTATTGTGTAATTCCTTGATCATATGCATAAGTTGACATTGAATAAATTGTGCTATATTCACTTTGGTTGGTTTGTGTTGTCTTGGACTTGAGCTCATGAGAGCACCAGAGTGAAGCGGGAGAAACAAAGACTTAAGGAAGCAATATAAAGGTATGTCACTTGTTCCTCCTTACTAGCTAATTCAATGGTCGTAACTTAGGGAAAGAGTCATGTCCTGTACTATTTTGTTCTAGATCCAGGTGGATCTAGGGAGATCTATTAGTGTTCACACCTACCGATTAGTCCAATAACAAAATTGGCAACTCCATTGAGGATGCAACCCATTTTTTAGTGGTTTTTGGTGTTTTTCCTTGGCCATTTTCGCTTGCCTTACCCTTATTCATTTCTATCAATCTCAGAGTCTTTAGGAAACCTTGATAGACTCTTTGGGTCCAGAAGTTCCTTCAAAAGTTTTGTCTTTTTCCAAATTTTTGCCTAGTTTCAGGCCTTCTCGCACCTAACCCCTCTGTGGCCTACAAGAATCCCTTGAGTTCGCACTTTGCCTTTCAGACCAGTGCGAGATTCTCACACTCTGCTTGAAGCCAACCTGTGTGAATGATTCATTCTTGCACTATACATTATTGATAGCCTGCGAACCCTTTTTTAAAATTTTTGGATTTAAGGCTTTTGTATGCTCAGATGCCCAGATCTGTATAAGTGTCTGATAATAACTTGTTAGGCCACTGGTTGATTGTTTCTTGACTTTAGATTTTTTGCACGATTAGTCTTATGAAATCAAAGGCTCTTCTTGTTTGTCTTTTTCTCAACTCTCATCTCTTGACTTTTCTTAACAAGGATATAATCTCTAATCCTGAAATCTGAGTACTTGTTTGGTTAGGAGTCGGTGATCAGTTTGAAATTTGGGATTGTTTGTCTTCCTCATTTTCTCATCACTTGGAAAATCATTGTTCTCATGCAATTGAAAAGACTAGTCTTGTTTGCTTGTCATTTTTGTCTTCATTGAAAGATTGGTTTGGGTTTTGTTTATTGCTTATTTGTTAGTTATTGGTTTTCCTTAGTTTCACCACCATGGTGGTTCTTTTTGAAAAGTAAAAAAACATTTTTCTTTTTAAAGGAAATTTTCATTTTGAAAATATTGGAAATCAATCGTTGAAATAGTACAAAAAGAGATCTGTCATTGTTACGTGATTCATTGATATTGCATTGTATAGGAGATTGTATATCGTAGTTCAAGATTGTTCCAGAAAACTTCTATTTCCCTCCTATACATAGGATTCATCAAACGAAAATTGATATCTTTCATTCCTATCTATGCATAACTAGGTCAGAGTCTCACACAACATTAGTTTCATCTCTGTTTCCTTTGAGTAACAACAACCTTTAATAATATTGCGCAATTTTAAAAATTTAACTAGTAACTCTTTTCTAGGACTCTATTACACCAACCGTTAGCTAGGCTAGAGCTTTGGAATAGGCAGAGAGATACACTCTCCAAAGAAAAAAAAAAACAATAGCATCTTGTGTTAAGGAGTGTCAAATTCCGTTTATGACATTTTGTCTTGGGAAGCGTTTCTCACACAAGGGTCAAATCCGAGGTCACATTGATATTAACAGAGTTACTCACCCTGCTTCATTGATATCGGTGTAGAGATTGTACGTATTACGGGGGTCACTTGCAGGTATACCCAAAATGATGAGTGGAAGCCTCTCACGCTGATTTCGGGCTAGATACCCTGCCCTTGAGTGTGGATCGGAATGTTGACTGTCCCCCCAAGATT
Organism: Picea engelmannii; assembly: GCA_009831015.1. Classification (NCBI taxonomy): domain Eukaryota; kingdom Viridiplantae; phylum Streptophyta; class Pinopsida; order Pinales; family Pinaceae; genus Picea; species Picea engelmannii. The sequence goes on along the minus strand of ML785097.1, from coordinate 71,056 downwards.
TATTGTTTTCAGTGGTAACCTTAGTGGCCTATCTTCTTAGGATCTTACACAAGGTGACTGTGAAGGGGAAAGTCTTCACGGTACCTAGAATCGACGTTGGCCAAACTCACTCGGGCTCCTTGGAGGGTATACCCATGATTATGTGTGGGAGCTTACACCGGGGTGTAAGTCCGTTAAGCAGGTCGTCAACGTAACTTTTCCACCCTAGCCCAGCCCCTTCTCATCTCGTTGTTGCGACGTTGGATTGCATCACCAACTAGTGACTTCATAATTAGAAGGTCTTTTTTTCTTGGTATTGTTTCCTAGATTTTGTTTACTAGCGCATGTTGTTTGTTTACCCAAGTTGATCACAGGATTTTCTTCGTAGGTTTGTAACTCGTTCACAATAGACCCTCCACGTCGTTCACGTAGAATGCAGGGCTTACCTCCAGAAAATCCAGAAGGTTCTCAACCCCTACCTACAAGCCCACCAGAGGGATCTCCTAAACAGAGTGAAGTCCAAGATGTCACCACTCCACAAGTGGAAAGAACTAACTCTCTAGAACGGTTCTGAATTACCAATTCTCGAGAGGAATTTCAACTTCACCCTGATTATGAGAGACGTATTATGCGAGTGAATTCTTCCGAAGACTTAGTTGTTTTGTCTTTTGGATCACCGACTAGACCTTTTCCAGGACCTGAGGGCCAAGATCCTTTTTGGTCTACTAGTGTTTTTAGACGGTATTTCTTTGGCTCAGGAGTAGGCATTGAAATCACCATCTCACCTACATTCCCTGAAATCTCTGACCCATACATAGTACCTTTTACTACTGCTTATTATTTTCCTGGTACAGAAGCTCAACGAGTTGACCACATCTTGACCCTCCCTTTAGAGATGGTCCATTACATAGATACTACAAGTATTCACACTGGGATTACAGTGGCTAGTCAAGCCCCCGTTGGCACACCGCTCTTGCCCAGTGTCACCCCGATGCTTCCACCCAGATATTGTGCGTTGAATTCTTCTATTCCCACTCCTATAAAAACCCCATACAGAACTCCTGGTGGTCCCTCTTCTTCTAGGCACTCTCCTCCTGGCTTCATTCTGACACTTCATCAACCCCCTTTCGGATGACCTTTTTCATCCTCTATCGGCGGCACTAATCCTAGTGGAACCATTCCGTTGTTCACACCAAATTACCAGATTCCTATTGGTGGATAATTTCACCAAGGAGGTTTGACTCAAACCCCCCTTGTAGGGAAAATTCCTATTGGAACACAAATCCCAATTGGAACACAACCCCCAATTGGAACTCAACCCCCGATTGGAGAACAACCTCCACCGACCCCAACCTACGGACAAAACATACCTCCATCCTTGGCTCAGTATTGGAACCATCTGATACAACAGAATCCTCAATCGACTCGAGGGTAACAGCTTCCAGCTACATCCGTTATACCCCCTAGTATAGGCCAACCATATCCAGGTATGTCCAATCCTATTTGGGGTTCGAATGCTCAAAATCATGTCCCAGTTCAAGGATACAATCCCATGAGCTACTTTTCTCCACAAAAACCACCAAATCTTCCTAGGTCTTCACATTATATGCAGACTTCTTATGGTCCCACTGGTTTGTCAACGGGACTCCCTCCCCAAAGCCACCAGTACCCGCATGTGAATAGACAGTTACCCTTCTTGGCCACTTTGGACCTCCCGGATCTGTTAAGGATTTTAAATGATCCAATTTGTCACTCTCCCTAATGGACCTCTATACCATACAAGCTACCATCTGACATCCCTAAATTCAATGGCAAAGTGGGAGAGGACCCGAACAATCACGTCATGAATTTTCACCTCTGGTGCTCATCCAACTCCTTGATGGATGACTCTATATGTTTACGTCTTTTTCAAAGAACTCTCATAGGTTCTGTTGTGAAGTGGTATATAGAATTACTACGAGGTTTCTTCGTCTACTTCAACACCCTAGCTATGGCTTTCCTCACCCACTACCAGTTACCGATCTGTTATGAAACGGGACCGAGATTTTGAGTTCTTTCAAACAAAACAAAACCACTCATATATCCTATCACTTTCATGAGTGGTGACAGAGATGACGTCTCATCAAACTCGAACTTCCTGATCAGTTGCTGGCAGAGTGGTTCAAAAATTCATTTTTGAATGAAAATGGTCGTGACATCACCATGGGTGGAGTTGTCACGGAAGAATAGGCCACGAGTCATGCTCAATACCTTGACCTCGTTTACTCACAAATGGGTACTCTTTATGACTTGCTCCCTAATGCACCTCGTCCTTCCACTTATGCCACTTCAACTACTCCAGCTGCTTCTCATGTAGCCGACGATGTGATTATCACTTTCCATGCCCAATTACATTCCACCTCGAGCAAAAACCCCAAACCCGCTTCTTCTAATGTTCAAAATTCTTTGTCTCCTACCCCTCCCACCGGTAAGACTTCTGAGGTAAATGTTGTTCAATCTACCCTAGCCGATAAAAACAAATCTAGAAAGGGAAAGGGTAAGAATAAGGAGGAAAACAATACTTCTCAAGTAGAGAGAACCAAAACCCCACCTGTTGACAATAGGGATAAGCGCAAACCTTGCTACCCTTGTCTTATCTGTGGTGATGATCAATACAAGAAGGATTGTCCACAATGCGTCGAGGTTACTAACTTCCTTCAAGGGGCCCTGAAACCACCCACTCTAGCCATTTTGTCCCAACCCTTCCCCTCTCAACAATAGGCCCAATTGGTCATTCATGACCAACTTTCCCCTTCCACTACATCCTATGTATTAATGTGTACTGGTGATTCAAAGAAGAATGACATCGCACTTACCACTCGAGCGAAAGATTATTCTCCCTCTAAAGAGAAGGTTGATGATATACCTCCTTCATTGGTCCAACCATCTCCCACGACTCCACCTACCAATGGTCCTCTTCATCTTGAACGGCCAAGCCTTGACACAGTTCTTTTCCCTCCTCCAAAGGGAGTCGTTCAAAAATTGACTTTCAATCCTCATGCTTGTGCTACCCAGAACTACAGCATTGTTGAAGATCTGGCTCAAGCACCTTCCACGATGTCATCCCTCGAAGTCCTTAAAAGTTGTCCCATGCAACAAAAGGCACTATTGAAAGCTATCGGTGGAATCGACCCAACAGATTCGAATTTAGTAATTTTTGACTTGGAAGATCACATTCCAAGGTTACCCCCTCAACTCGCATTCCAAATCCAAGTGATTGTCTCCGACAAAAACATTTGTAGAACCGTTATCGATGAGGATGCCTTGATGTGTGTCATGTCTATTACCTGCTGGAAAGCCATCGACTCTCCCTCTTTGACTAAATCCCATAACACACTCAAAGCCTTCAATGGCTCTAGTTTTAAGACTTACGGTGTCCTTACTTCATTGTCAATCACACTAGAAGGCAAAACAGTCCAAGTAGAAGTGGAAGTCTTTGACACTCCTCTTGATTACAATCTTCTACTGGGTCGTAGCTAGATTGATTCCATGCACGCAGTTGTGTCGACTCTTTTTTGTGTTGTACATTTCCCACATCAAGGAAAGGTAATTACCGTCGACCAATTATCCTTATTTAACTCAGATACATGTACTAGTAACATACCATTCATCGCCAAAACCCCACCGAGTTACGAGAACATCAGTGTAGGTCTTCTCAAAGATTAAGACATACCCAGACACTAAACCCATCTGGTAATTCCTTCATCCAGTTCACCCACATAAAGTAGCTGCTATCAATCTTGAAGTCGAGAAACTTCTCAAAGTTGGTTTTATTTACTCAGTGGCCTTCATTGATTGGGTTTCCAATCTTGTCCCGATTGAGAAGAAACAAGGCACTATCCACGTATGCATTGATTATAGGAATATCAACAAAGCTTGTCCTAAAGACAAATTTCCTACCCCCTTCGTCGATTATATTGTCGACGATTGTGCCAGAAGTGAAATCTTCTCTCTAATGGATATTTTCTCCAGATATAATCAAATCAATATTTCTCTTAAGGATTAACACAAAACCACTTTTATTTGTCCTTGGAGCACTTTCTTCTATTGGAAACTTCCTTTCAGTTTAAAGAATGTTGGCGCAACTTTTCAGCGTGCTATGTCCTATGCCTTCCATGATATCAAGCACATTGTGCAACCATATCTTTATGACTTACCCATTCATTCCATGTGCCGGTTCGATAATCCAATCCACCTCCGAGCCATTTTCCTCCACTGTTGGTTTTACAATATACGCTTGAATCCTCACAAATGAATTTTTTGCATAGAGTCCGGCCGAATTCTAGGCTTTATTGTTTCACGTCAAGGGATCATGGTAGATCCTTTAAAGGTTGAGGTGACTCTCAATATCCCTCCTCCTTCTACACTTTGGCAGTTACAAATTTTGCAAGGGAAAGCAAACTTTCTTCATCGTTTCATCCCGAACTATGCCGAGATAACTCTTGGATTTACGCGTCTATTCAAAAAGTGGTCTGAGTTCGTATGGGATATCATTGCAAAGAAAGCCTTCAAATATTTGAAACTATCCCTAACATGTGCTCTTCTTCTCTTCCCCCCCGATTACAGTCATGATTATTTCCTCTACCTCGCAGCCTCAGATTACACCATCGCTATGGTTCTCATCCAAGAGGATGATTCTCATGATGAACATGTTATCTATTACTTGAGTCGAAGTCTAACGCCTACTGAAACCAAGTATTTACATGTCAAATAACTGGCCTTGGTAGCCATCCAAGAAGTGCAACGTTTCTGGCACTATATCCTCTCTCGCAAGACTATGGTAATTTCTACCTGCAACCCTATGCAACACATTCTCACACGTCAATTGCTAGGGGGAAAATACTCCAAATGGATCATGATACTCCAAGAGTTTGACTTGGAATTCAAATGAGCTAAGTCCAAGAAGTCCTTAGTGTTTTCCGAGTTGATATATGACTTTCCCTACTCTGAAATGGAAAATGTAGCAGCCGATTCATTACCTGATGAATCCCTTTTCCTGATTAGTTCCAATGATCTTTGGTACGGAGATATCATCATATATCTCCAAACCCAGACTTTTTGACCCAATGTTTTCATTACTAGCTGACGTCGAATACGCTACCAAGCCCATCAATATATTATCCTCAGGGATACTCTTTATTGCCATGGGATTGACTCAATTTTTCAACGCTGCCTCACGTTCGACGAAGCTAAGAAAGCCTTAAATGACTTCCATTCTAGAGCCTATGGTTGTCATATGTCCGGGTATGCTACTTCCAAGAAGATATTACAAGAAGGGTATTTTTAGCCTTCTTTATTTAATGATTGCATAATCGCCATCCAAAAATGCCACGCTTGTCAGACCTATAATCATAAGATATGATCACATCCTACTCCTCTTCACCCTGTGGTCTCCGTTGGTCCCTTCGCGAAATGGGGTATCGATTTCATGACATGTCACCCCCACTCGACTGGGGGGCATGGATACATTATTGTAGCCATAGATTATTTTACGAAATGGGCCGAGGCGATGCTGACATTTGACAATACTGGAAAGACCGCAACATTATTCATTTTCAATCACATCATAGCTCATTTTGGTGTTCCTCAGGCTATCATCACTGATCATGGTAGCCACTTTAGAAACTTCATGATGTTCGAACTCACTGAAAAGTTGGGTCTTCGCCATGAAAACTAAACTCCCTATTACCCACAAGCCAACGACCAAGTCGAAGTGATTAATAAAGTTCTCATAACCATGCTTCGATGAATGATAGGGATTCACAAAACAAGTTGGCACAGAATGTTGTTTTCAGCATTATGGGCTTACCGGATGTCCATTAAGTCTGCTATGGGGTTTACACCTTTCCGGTTAGTCTATGGTATAGAATCCATCCTCTCGATTGAATGTGAGATACCCTCCTTAAAACTAGCCATCGAACTCCTACCAAACACTTTTGCAAAAGAAGAACATCTGTTGTATCTCATGTGATTAGATGACACCCGACACGATGCTACCCTAGTCATAGAAGCCCAGAAGAAGCATGCTAAGGCCCAATACAACAAACATGTCAAGCCTCACGTTTTCTTTGAAGGATATCTAGTTCTCCTCTACGAACAAGATCGAGATATGCTAGGATATGGAAAATTCAAAGCCATGTGGCGAGGTCCTTATATCGTTAGACAAGTTTTGGAGAAAGGAGCCTATGAGTTAGCAGATTATGATGGTATCCCTTTGAGTGAACCCATAAATGGGTTGTACTTAAAGAAGTACTATGCATAATATCACCTGTGCATGGGTACTTGTATTTTATTGTATCATACTTCTTGTGTGTTACTGTAGTATGTTTTTTTTGTTATCTGTTCTCTACCCTTATGTTACATTATGTTTGGTTTCCATATGTTGGAGTCTTCACTACCCCACATTAGCTTCGCTGATGGCACTAGCCATGGTACTCAGAACCTTGCTTCTACTGTGTGGGCAATTTACGCCCCTACAAACGAACTTATCACTCTACGAGGGGTGTGCCTCGTTCGTGTGACAAACAATATTGCAGAGTATAGCATCGTTATCGAATTGTTGATTGATGCTATATCACTTGGTATCCATCACTTGGTTGTGCGAATCGATTCGCAGCTCGTAGTACTACAGTTAAGTAATGTCTATGCTATTTGAAGTCCTACTTTGTTAAGGGTATATTTGCGAATTCACCTCTTGGAACATTATTTTGATTATATTGAGTATCACCATATTCCTAGATGTCTAAATACATTAACTTATGCATTAGCTAACTATTTATTAGATAGACATTTGGGTCATTTATAAATCAATCACATCACAAGTATCACACAACACAAGATAAGCTGGTAGAATCCATATGTATATATAACGATAAAAACGTTTTTTACAAAAAAGTTATGTCCGAGGACCAAAATTTCAAAATCTGAAGCTCATAGCTTCTACAAAGTAACGTCATGGATGATTTTCATGGTAACACACGACTGCCCGGGCAACCCTACGAAGCAGTTGGCTAATAGACTCTGACATACCCACTGTATGACGCTGATAACGTCGCGGGACCTCTCCAAGAGGCATGTCCGGAATGTCTGTCGTCAAACCCTATAAGTTTTGTTCCACTACCTCATAATCTTCAACATCCCATCGTGGCACTGGAGCCACCTCTCCTCATCACTGAATAGGAGAAGTACCCGGAGGTTGATATGGCCCCACGTCTGTGTCATCAAAAAAGAATTTTTGTAATTAGACCTTGGACAAACATAAAAACATTTACATATGATAAAATTCACAAAAGCATTTAAAAAGTAAAAATGTGTACTTCTTACCGAGATCTCCCCACTGAGTGCCCTCGGGCAAGGCCAAGTCTGAATCCCTTTGGAATTCCAACCTAACATAGGCATAATCATCGACCATCAGCATCTGTGGTCGCAACCAGTCAAAGAAGGAATCATTGTATTTGATGATTGGTCCAGCTACATGTCGGGCCATGGGGTTACACCACCTTAGCATCCTCAGATTCTCTGAAGCTGGTAAACCCCACTCAACCTGCAACCCCAGCAAGGGAACCCTCTCAAGAAAGAAGGACACCAACAATGACCCGTACCCGAATTGCTTCAGGTCGTCTCTCCCGCATTTAGTCAACTACCTCTTCATGCTACAAAGGACTACATCTGACCAGTTAAATAACCGAGGCTCAGTACACTCTATGGATAAGCGCTCCTATTCATACGAGAAATGGTGAATAAAATAGTGTGAAGGGTCAAATCCTGGACCCCCCAAATGGCCACTTTTCCTTTGCTCCTTTCCACCTCTGGAACATAGTACTGACAACAGTATTCACTCATAGGCATCCCACCACCTCAACTACCAGTCAAGCTAGTGTGGTACCCACACCGTGGCAGTCCTGTCAGGAAATAAATGTCCTCGATATCTAAGGAAAATGTGTGGACCCCTACGTGGAATACTTGTTGGTCCACATCCCACATATGAATGAGGTACTCCAATAGCCTGACTTGGGTCCTCATACCCGAGATCTGAATAAATTTCAGGAGACCATAGTCTCTCAAAGTGGCAATGGTGCCTGGGTTATTCCCGGTAATAGCATCATATTCTTCATTCTCTCTTTCACACCATTCTAGAACCATGGTGATAGCCAAATACCTGCACAAGAACCATAAGAAGAAGGTCAACAACTCCCTTCAATCCTTGGTACATTTTTCATTGGGCAAACATCAAACAAAATTTTCAGTTTGCAGTTCTTGCAGGTGCCCCTTTAGCATAATGCGAGGCTCTCACAGGTTCCTTTGGGGCCACCTGCAAGAATGATGCATTCTCGGAGGTCCTGTGTGGCTAGCCTGCGAGAATGCCTGAGCACAAATTTGAGCCCTAAAACAAGCTCAAAAAATTAAAATTTACCAATGAAAAAAAAAAATTGAACCATAAAAAGATAGAAGACAAGGAGCTTACCTCACTGCCAGAGACAGTTTTCCAAATGGTTGTTTGTACCTTCCGCAATTGAGTGCCGAAATGCAAGGGCAAAAGAGGGGTTTTGGGCTAAAATCTTGGCAAAGTTACAATGACTATGGTAAAAAGAAATTTTACCCACTTATATTCACTTTTTACCATTTTGATTGGTTTTTATAATTGTTCTATTTATCAAACCTAATGCCTAGTACCCCTATCAGTGCGACTTTGCAAACATGACGACTTCGACATCCATATGTAGGGATACGTATATTTTTTCTCTTTTTCATCGCATGTTTGAATTGTTTTTTATGGTTTTTTGCACAAAACCTCGAGCTTGGTCTTTGTTCGTTCTCACGCTCGAAAATACATGAGAACATAATCGAGCACACTTTTATCACTTTTTCGAGCTCAACAAGGTTACACGAAAAAGGAACCCCCTAGAGTCCTCTTTAAGCTCTTTTCAGACTCTCTAAACATGAAAATATTGCCGAGCAACCTTGCTATTTTCATGCTCGTTAAAGTATTTAAAGAAAGCGTTTGTTGGGCGATAATTTATCTCTTTTTCAGTCTCATCAGACTATTTTACGAAAAAGGAACTGAGAGAGTTCTCTTTTGAGTGTTTTTCCAGACTCTATAATCATGAAAAACCTTCAAGTTTTCTATCTTTGGACTCGTTAAACAAACATCGAAAGACCAGTGGACCGAACCACTCCTTCCTAGGGTTCGTTAAACATACTCTAAAGGACTCATATGAAGGATGTGCTTACATCAACAAGAATATGTTATCTTCCTCAAGCTTACGTAAAAATAAAGAGGTACTCTCCAAAAATGGTGGGGGGAAATTTGGGAAAGGGATGTGTTTTTGTTTTCGTATTATTGGTAGTAAGTGTCACTTTTGAACATGACACCCCCCTATTCATTATCTGAAGATAGTTTGGGAAATCCATTTGTCTCTGATTCAACTTGCTACAAGGTCATATCTTGAGTTGTCTATGAGTCAATGAAGCCAAATCATTGGTCGTGTAATTCATATGTTCAAGAGAAGTTCATATGAAACCTCTATTGAGTCAGCCATCTGCAGTTGTCCATTCTCTCCATGTCAGCCTTCCCTGTGTCCAGTTCAACTTACATCCTACTCTATTTCACCTTCAAAATCTATTACTCATTTCATGTCATTGATGGGGGATACATCAAGGCCCTCTTGTGATGAGTTTTGTTCCATCGACTCCAGCTCATTATCTAGAAACAAGACTTAGAAATTCTTTGGTACCTTGGAACTTGCATGCCTCAATGGCAAGTTTCCTCACTTTCGACAGTGGGTTTTCATCATTGACCCCTGATCAGGAGATTCCATCGAATGTTCGACCTCAACTCATTTGTTCACATTCAGTGGATTGTACTAGTGTACCTTGGGATTCATTGACATTAATGGTGATTTCCCTCACACTTGTTAATGGTTTCATCAACGACCGGTAATCAAGTGGTTTCTACCATGTTCGACTTCAGCACATGTAAAAACATGGTTAGATTCGTACTTTCAGGTGATAGGATTGAATACCATATATCTCATCTCTTTGATCTAGGTTGTGATGGAATATGTATAATTTGCTGACACAGATATCCACTTTGTATGTCTCGTGGCTATGTCGTCTTAATTTGAATTTTCTTGCATGGATCCACAGTGTATTCTTGGTGGCTATGTGATATGTTGATGACATGGATCCACGATGTATGATTGGTGGCCATGACCTATGTTTATGATGTCATCTATCTGTGAGCTAAGTATGGGAATGCTTACCTTAGAACTAGTATGATATTCTGTCGATGCTTGGTTGTTTGCAAGTTTCCAATTAGGTGTGCTCCTAGTTTTCGACACACACACGCAGTTTACAAAGTATTTCGGCTATCACAGATTCTGGCCTCATTCTTTGGGGGGCATTCTGTTACACAAGATTTTGGTCATCTTGGTGATGTACTAACAATGGTGTACTTAGGCTCCCAACAAGAACTTTCTCTTGAGAAAAGTGGAATTTATCTACTTCCAGAAAACATATTTTCAAAGTGAATTCGGAGGTTGAATATGTCCTAGGGTGCGAGAATGACCCATTCTCGCAGGCCACATTAATTTAGGGTGTGAACTTCTCACAGGTTGCTCTATACACAAGGTGAGCACTTGTTTTTAAGCTTGGAAAAGAGATGAATTATTGAGGGTTCTAGAAGGGAATCTTCTAGAAAATGGGTTGGCATTCGTATGGTTGTCATTTTATTGGTTTCCCTGATTTGGTGGGATCATTCTCATCCATGTAACCATCTCACCCTCTCCTATATATATCGAAAGGATTCTCATGGAAAAGGTTAAGAAAGATTAATTGAAGAATTGGTGAAGGAATTGTGTGAAGAACCCAGCTTGAACAGAAGCTTTGAGACTCTAGTAGGTCTATCAAAAGGAATAGGATCTTCTTCCTGCAAGGATAGAGAAAGTGTGTGTGTTGGAACCAAGAGTCATCGAAAGGAATATTGCGACATCAAGGTGATCAGGTTGTATCTTCTACTTTCAATTAACATGATACAGCGGCATGTCCCTTTCCCATAAAGTCATTCCTACTTTATTGTGTAATTCCTTGATCATATTCATAAATTGACATTAAATACATTGTATTATCTTCACTTTGGTTGGTTTGTGTTGTCTTGGACTTGACCTCACAAGAGCGTCGTAGCGAAGCGGGAGCAACAGAGACTTAAGGAAGTAATACAAAGGTATGTCACTTGTTCCTCCTTACTAGCTAATTCAATGGTCGTAACTTAGGGAAAGAGTCATGTCTTGTACTATTTTGTTCTAGATCCAGGTGGATCTAGGGAGATCTATTAGTGTCCACACCTACCAATTAGTCTGATAGCAACTGCATAAGAATCAACAATTCTTCTTCTCGGACTCTACTTCTATTTTGATATTCTTATCTATTCTGCGGAGACAGTTTATTCTCACCACGCTTTATTGTTTATATACTCTTTCAACTGGTGTGAGCTATGAAAATTTGTGTCCCTTTGTTTGGACCATTGCAACTCTTCATTAACAATAATCTCGTTTGTTTTTCTTTATTCAAATATTATCGAGAAGCCTTTTCAATTTAATGAAAATGATTTTCATTAATTGATCATAGGATCGATTTCATTAAACTTAATTTCATGTCTCTACAGATATTATAGAAATCAATTATGTAGAGGTGCTTCCTTCAAACCATTTACATGTGACCATATTTGCAAAACCATGGGCTTATTATCTAAGAGATGTTCCCAGCGCTTTATGGCTTATGTGTTCATAAACCATGACTGGGGGATAAAACCTAGTACACTGGATTTCGACATTCATTGATTTTTCTTTAACAATCATCTAATATTTTGGAGTTTTCAATTTCTCGGAATGGTTACCTCTCCCACAGGTTGATCCGATGGTCAGAATGATTCCAAAAAAAAAATCAACCGTCTGGATCCAATCCTTACTGATTCTTTTACTTCTTAACCTAGTGTTTATGAATTAATATATGGTTGATATGGATGGCTCTCATTTACTTCAAAACTTTGGCTTTCACAAATTCTAGTATTTGCAATCATTAAAACTCTTAGAGTATATTTCCCCAAAACAGATCAGATGATCATTATTCTTTCTTCAGTTAGTCCGATGATCCTGACATGTCCAGAGGTTTTGAACAAATCGATGACCATGACTTAATATATATGTGAGTGAAGGATTCTTGTTTACTTCAAGAATTTGGAACTTCATCCTTCACAATTTCTAGGACACTAGAGTAGCAATTCCTCCGAAGTGATTACCTATCGAATGATTCTTAAAATGGTGGTGACCGCTTGTTGTCACTTAACACCTCCACTTACACTATCCTTCCACTACACTTGATCATCAGTTGAGAATGATCGAATTAGATCAACGGTTAGCGTTAACTTCAACCTTTGATGCTTTAGGTAGTTACTCGTGTTTAGAAACTATTTTCCCCTGAAATGAATTAACTTGCTGACGTCACTACTGACTTGGCACTAGACGAGTGGCTGCCACATGCCACTTAGATTCATGACTTACATGTACTTGAAATGCTAATTTCATCTTAACACTTGTCATTATCTGATTATGCCACATATCCTTCTTGACGTGGTCTATTGACATGGATCTCTTGATGTGTGTGCCACATGTCTTCACTTTGTGACTTGAGAACTTCAGTTGAATTTACATGTTCTCAACATATTCTCATTGAAGTGGTCATCACCGGAGTTGACCAAGATCCTGATCCAATGGTCATCGTGTATTCTCCAGATATGATGCTTCTTCTTTATGACTTACTCTTTCCTTCCACTCAACTTGATCCAACGATCGAGAATTATCTCGGAGCAGATCAACGATTAGGGATGATTGTGGGGTCCTTAACTAGCACGACGTTTAAAACTATCGTCAAGTTCTACAATGGAAAATTCTCGTTTGGTAGTGGAACCGATGCCAACTGTAGATCTTATTGGCGAGAGACCATCGATGGTCGGTGTAGATTGCATAACCATAACTTGCATGTGGTTTATCTCGTCACCCAAAATCCATAATTGAAGTTGTGTGATTATTGGTGGATCAACCACACTCATAAATATTTGAATCGATGAGATATGACGGTCTAGACTAATTGCGGTATTGGAAATAAGGTGTTGTTTATTTCTCCCATCACACTTTGAAATCAATCCCTTCCCTTGATCTGGCACTTGCATATCCAATAGTCATGACTTGATCTGATCATTGACCAGTCCTCCAATGGTCCTTCTCTTGCAATATGACGGTCTAGACTAATTGTGGGATTGGAATTAACGCGTTGTTTAATTATCCCTTCATGATCTGCAATCAATCCCTTCCCTTGATCTAGAGCTTCTATATCCAACGGTCATGACTTGATCTGATTGTTGACCAGTCCTCCAATGGTCCTTCTCTTTATAACTCTTAGATCTGACGGTCCTGGTTTGTAACTCCCAGATCTAACATTCCTATTTGTCCTTCAATCCTAATCACGTTTCTGCAATGTGCTTTCCCTTCTGAGATTTTGATATTCAGTGGCTAACCCTCCTCACCTCTAGGTAGATTCTACTACATTTTTTTCATACCAACTCATCATTATAATGTAATGACACCAGTTGTTGACATCAATAAAAATACATCAATGACACTATGTCCAACAGAAAACAATGTCATTCTTAGTCTAGTGGTTATTCATATGGAAATTTCAAAGTGCCAATCCCAATTTTCTTACTATAATAAGAAAGGTATAAATATTGAAAATTGAATATTTGTGTAAGAAAGTGTAAGATATGTTACACATAATTTTGGTCACTTGGGTGATGTCTCAACAGTGATGTATTCAGGCTCCCAACAAGGACTTTTTGCCTGAGAAAAGTGGCTCGTGTCTTCTTCCAAAAAACATATTTTTAAGATGAGTTTGCAAGTTGCCTATGGTCTAGGGTGCGAGAATCCTTCATTCTCACAAACCAACCACACTTAGGGTACGAACTTCTCGCAGCCTACTCCATATATAGGGTGCGAACATTTTTTTAATCTTGGAAAGGAGAAGAGGTCTCAAGGGTTCTAGAAGGGAATCTTCTAGAAAAAGAGTTGGCATTTGCATGGTTTTCATTCTACTAACTTCTTAGATTTGATGGGATCATCCTCATCCATGTAACCATCTCTCCTTCTCCTATATATTGAAAGGTTTCTCATGGAAAAGGTTAAGCAAGATTGAATGAATAATTGGTGAAAGAATTGTGTGAAGAACCCTGTTTGGACATAAGCTTGAAGGCTCTATTTGGTCTATCAAGAGGAATTGGATTTCTTCATGCAAGTATAGAGAAATTTTGTGTGTTGGAACCAAGGTTTACTGAACGGAAGCTTGCAACATCAAGGCAATCAAGTTGTATCTTCTACTTTCAATTAATATGATACATTAACATGTCCATTTCCCATAAAGTCACTCTTACTTTATTGTGTAATTCCTTGATCATATGCATAAGTTGACATTGAATATACTTTACTATCTTCACTTTGGCTTGTTTGTGTTGTATTTGACTTGACTTCACGAGAGCACCAGAGCAAAGCGGAAACAATAGAGACCTAAGGAAGCGATATAAAGGTATGTCACTTATTTCTTCCTATTAGTAGATTCAATGATTACAGCTTAGGGAAAAAGTCATGTCCTATCCTATTTTGTTCTAGATCCAAGTGGATCTAGGGAGATCTATTAGTGTTCGTACCTACCGATTTGTCCGATAAAAAAATTGGCGACTCCACTGGGGATGCAACCAATTTTTGGTGGTTTTTTGTGGTTTTTCCTTGGCCATTTGCTCTTAACTTACCATTTTTCATTTCCATCAATATATGTGTCTTCAGGAGACCTTGATAGTGTTGGACACACCTACCACACTTAGAGGGGGGGGTGAATGAGTGTGGGGCTCTTTTTCCAAAACTTCCCTCTTGCACAAAAACTCATCAATTAGCATTCAACATTTATTCATTACCCATTGTTGTCATTTATAACCAGT
>ML785097.1:7545-26610 GCA_009831015.1 Picea engelmannii | reverse complement strand
CAATATTAGGGTTTTAAATTGAATTGGAAAAGGGATAGATCTATCAAAAAGCCAAATCAAGTTACTATCTAATGGATCTTTTGCTAACTATATACATTAATTTAGGGATATAATGAAACTAATTTACATATTTAATTTTCAAATAATATGATTGCATAGATTAAGTAAAGATTTTGGATGTGGAGGAGCATGCCTCCAATAAGTTGGCTTTTGTAGGAGTAGTGATCCAATGAGGAGTAGGCCTCATGATAGGTGTAAATAAATCTTTAGGAGATACATAGATTTGAACTTCTAAGGAGTAGGAATCGTGATCGGTGTAGGTCAATCTATAGTAAACTTCTACATACAATATTTCAAAAACACAAGAGTGAGAGACATAGAGAGAAAGAACATTTGGGGAAAAATGAACTCCTTTAGCTTTTAATTTCTTGTTATATTTATATTACAAATACTTCAATTAGATTTGACCAAGTCACACACATTAAGACCCATTTATTTAAATTTTGAGCTCACCACTACATTAAGACCCATTTATTTCATAAAAAAATATAAAGGTATACATTAAGCATCTTGCTAAGGTAAAAGACCCTTAATCCTCATAGTTTAATATTGGAATGGTTAAATGGGGAGGCCCTTTTTTCATGTACTTCTCAAGGTAAGGTAGCAAAGTGATACATGTTCACATTTAGATGGTGATATAAATAAGGTAAAAATTTACATAACTAATTATTTGGCATAAGCATAAGAGAAAAATAAGCGTAAGCATCTTTTTCAAGCATCTTTATAAAAAAAACTAACTTTGTATGAAAAATACTAACTTTATAAAACCTTTCTTATTAACTAAACTAGAAACAACTTTAAACATATTTACATTTAAAACACATATTTAAAACAGTCCAAACACATACATTTTAAACATATTTACATTTAAAACATATTTTAAATGCCCACTAACAGTCTAAACACATGTGTTTGGACTGTTAATTGGGAGGAGTTATTACGTAATTCACACTATGTATATGATGTCAATAAACATAGCATCATGGTAAAATACAATATTGTGTAATATATGCCCTTAATGTTTCCCTTTCTTGTTCTATAATGGTTATATAAGTCCATTTACAGGTGTGAGTTCTCCAACAGTTGAGAGTCATTATAAGTAAGGAACTAAACAACCAATCAAGGATATCTAATCTCACAAATTACAACAAATAAAAGGTAATGTGTCATTAAAGGAGCTATTTATCATTCCTCAAAATATATAATCAATGACGCAAGGGTAATACAATTCTTCTTAAGGAATAATAACACTTGTTTTATAAGAAGATATTCTTCCAAATTGATTATGTAATTAATTTATTCCCAACTGCAATCCATCAAAATTAAACAACAATTCAAAGCGTATGGCCATGGTCATAAATTTTGAAACCTTATCTCTGAGTGTCCCTAGTAAAAAGAGCAGTCACTGGCAATACTCGATTACTCATGGTGCCAAGGAAGAGCCCACTAGGGAGTTTTTACATGGACCTTGGGTATGAAAAGGGTTTGGCCACCAAACCCAAAGGAAGACGCCCAAAATTACACGTTGGTTGGTGAGATGATAGAGGTCCAAACATAAACAATTTGAGAGAAAAAAGGGGATCTACAAAAAGGTGGGTTCACGTCCAAGTTCTACTCCAACCCAAAACTAATCATCATGCAAGCACCCACACACAAGCGCGAAGGTGTGAACTCGAGTACCGTAACACCCAACAACCATTCGACTTCCTCACAGAATTACAATCAGTGGATCCTTTACCCACATCGCTCGAGTAAGTTGGGTTGTTGACTGGTATGAAAACAATCACATTCGTAAGAGAAAAATCCATGTCAATTAAATGCAGAGTGTCCCTCCAGCTTGGTTGGGCCTGAGCACTATAATCCTCAAGTCAAGTCAAGTCAAGGTGTGGAGTGTAAACATTCTCCAACTGCATTTTGGATAAATGAAATCAGGGTGTATCTGGTTTCCGAGGCATATAATCTATCAGGGTTCTCGAACTCGGAAGTTGTCTTTAGGGAACTAAAATATTTATTCATTGTTCCTACGCTTTTGCTTTGGCCTGGTCGCAAGAATCCGGTGGTATAAATAAATTACATATATAAAGGCACACCCAACACATACATTTTAACAGTCCAACAAATGTAATTAACATTCCAAACACATACATTTTAAAAATATTTACATTTAAAACATATTTCAAACATCCAAGAATCTTACCTATCCCCGGCGCTCACGACCTCTCGATGACCACGGCGACCTCGGCCTCACGTCCGCTGCACTCACAACCTCTCGACGACCTCTGCCTCACGTCCGTGCGCTCAGTGACCTCCCGACGACCTCCTCACGACAGCGAATAAACAGATTTGCACTCGTGAATACATAGAGCCATACGACAACAGAGCTCTCACAGAGCCATACGACAACAGAGCGAACGAACCATTCACGAGCGAAAATTTTGTAAAACGTTGTAAATTTGATGTGTGGCTAATATATAAACCATATTTTGGCTGAAAGATAGTTCGGCCGAAAGCTAGTTCGACCAAACTATTTTTTGGCCGAACAATGTTTCAGCTGGACAATGTTTCGGCCGAACTGTCTTTCAGCCGAAAACTTATTGCCGAAAAGAAAATATCCAGCCGACCAAATTTCTACATGCAAAACGAGGGGGCGGTTATTGCGCCATTTGATTTGACATTTATTTTTTCGGCTGAAAAATAGTTTGGCCGGAAATAATAGTTTTCGACCGAAAAATATTATTAGTTCGGCCGAATTTTTTTTTTCAAAATATTGGAGACCTGATTGTCACGAAAGTGTAACCCACCTTCGTGATTTCACCCTCCTCCTTCCTCACTTCGTCAGTTACAAAGTTTGAAAGGGAAGGAAAACTTTCTTCGTCGTTTCATCTCGAACTATGTTGAGCTAACTCTTGTATTTACACAACTGCTCAAGAAAGGGTCTGAGTTCATATGGGATACCACTGCCAACAAATATTTAGAATCTTTGAAACTGTCTCTAACACGTACCCCACTTCTCTTCCCACTTGATTACAATCGCGATTATTTCCTCTACCTTGCAGCTTCGGACTAGATCATCGCTATGGTTCTTGTCTAGGAGGATGATTCTCATGATGAACATGTCATCTATTACTTGAGTCGAAGTCTTACGCCTATCGAAACCAAGTATTTACATGTTGAAAAAATGGCCTTGGCAGCCGTCCAAGAAGTTCAACATTTCCAACACTATATCCTCTCTCGCAAGACTACGGTAATTTCTAACTGTAACCCTATGTAACACATTCTTACACATCAAATGCTAGGGGGAAAATACTCCAAATGGATCGTGATACTCCAGGAGTTTGACTTAGAATTTGAACGCGCTATGTCCAAGAAATCCTTAGTGTTTTCCGAGTTGATATGCGACTTTCCCTACTGTGAGATAGAAAATGTAGCAGCAAATTCATTACCTGATGAATCCCTTTTCTTGATTAGTTCCGCTGATCTTTGGTACAGAGATATCATCATATATCTCCAAACCTAGACTTTCCAGCCCAATTTTTCTAGTGCTGACCACCGTCGAATATGCTACCAAGCCCGTTAGTATATTATCCTCGATGATACTCTTTATCGTCATGGGATTGACTCTATTTTTCGATGCTGCCTCATGTTTGACAAAGCCGAGAAAGCCCTAAATGAATGCCATTATAGAGCCTATGGCAGTCATATGTCTGGGTATGCTACTTCCTAGAAGATCTTGCGAGCAGGGTATTTTTGGCCTTCCTTATTTAACGATTGTATAATTGTCGTCCAAAAATTCCACACTTACCAGACCTACAACCATAAAATATAGTCACATCCTGCTCCTCTTCACCCCGTGGTCTCCATTGGTCCTTTTGTGAAATGGGGTATTGATTTCATGACATGTCACCCTCACTCGTCTGGGGGGCATGGATACATTATTGCAGCCGTAGATTATTTTACAAAATGGGCCGAGGCAATACCGACATTTGACAACACTAGAAAGACCGCAACATTATTCATATTGAATCACATCATAGCTCATTTTTGTGTTCCTTAGGCTATCATCACTGATCACGGTAGCCACTTTCGAAACTTCATGATGTTCGAACTCACTAAAAAGTTGGGTCTTTGCCATGAAAATTCAACACCCTATTACCCACAAGCCAATGGCCAAGTTGAAGCAATTAACAAAGTCCTCATTACCATGCTTCAATGAATTATAGGGATTCACAAAACGAGTTGGCACACGATGTTGTTTTCAACATTGTGGGCTTACCGGACATCCATTAAGTCTACTATCGGGTTTACACCATTCCAGTTAGTCTATGGTCTAGAAGCCATCCTATCGATTGAATGTGAGATACCCTTCCTAAAACTAGCCGTCGAACTCCTCCCAAACACTTTTGCCGAAGAAGAACATCTATTGAATCTCATGTGATTAGAAAAAACTCGTCGCGATGCCACCCTATTCATAGAAGCCTAGAAGAAACATGTCAAATCCCAATACAACAAACATGTCAAGCCTCGTGTTTTCTCCGAAGGTGATCTAGTTCTCCTTTACGAACAAGATCGGGATATGCAAGGAGAAGGAAAATTCGAAGCTATGTGGCGAGGTCCTTATATCATTAGATGAGTCTTGGAGAAAGGAGCTTATGAGTTAGTGGACTACGACAGTATCCCTTTGAGTGAACCCAAAAATGGGTTGTACTTAAAGAAGTACTATGCCTAATGTCACCTATGCATGAGTACATGTATTTTATTGTATCATACTTCTTGTGTGTTACTGTAGTATGCTTTTTCGCTATCTGATCTCTGCCCTCGACCGCTTATGTTACGTTGTGTTTGGTTTCCAGATGTCGAAGTATTTGATACCCCACATTGGCTTCGCTCATGGAACTAGCCGTAGTACTCAAAACCTTGCTTTTGCTTCTTGGGAACTTTACGCCCCTACAAACAAACTTGTCACTCTACGAGGTGTGTGTCTTGGTCGTGCGACCAACAATATTGCAGAGTGTAGCACCTTCATTGAATTGTTGATTGATGCTATTTCGCTTGGTATCCGCCACTTGGTTGTATGACTCAATTCACAGCTAGTAGTACTACAACTAAGTAATGTCTATGCTATTTGAAGTCCTACTTTATTATGGGTATATTTATGAATTTGCCTCTTGGAATGTTATTTACATTATATTGAGTATCAGCACATTCCTAAATGTCTAAATACATTGAATGATGCATGAGCTAACTATGTATTAGACAGATATTTGGGCCATTTATAAACCAATCACATCACTTGTATCACACAACACAAGATAAGCTGGTAGAATTTGTATATATGTATATAATGATCAAAAGTTTTTTACAAAAAGTTTATGTCCAAGGACCAAAATCTCAAAATGTGAAGCTCATAGCTTCTACAAAATAGCGTCATGGGTGATGTTCACAATAACACACAACTAACTAGGGCACCCTACGAAGCAGTCGACTAATAGACTCTGACATGCCTATAGTATGGCACTGATAATGTCGAGGGATCTCCCCAATAGCCATATCTGGGATGTCAACGGTCAACCCCTCCAAGTTCTTCTCCATTACCTTGTAGTTTTCGGCATCCCATCGCGCCACTGGAGCCACCTCTCCTCACCATTTAATAGGAGACGTTTCTGGAGGTCGATATGGCCCCACATCTATGTCATCAAAAAGAGATTTTTTTATTATTTCTTGGACAAACATAAAAACATTTTATATGACAAAAAATACAAAAAAATTTAAAATAACAAAATGTGTACTTCTTACCTAGGTCACCCCACTAAGCATCCTCAAGTAGGGCCAAATATGGATCCCCTTGGAAGTCCAAACTAGCGTATGCGTAGTCATCAATCATCAGCATCTGTGGCCGCAACCAGTCGAAAAATGGATCATTGTACTTGATGATGGGCCCAGCTATGTCTCGGGCCATGAGGTTGTACCACCTCAGCATCCTCGGATCTTGTGGGGCCAATAAACCCCAATCAAACTGTAATCTTAGCAATGGGACCCTCTCGAGGAAGAAGGACACCAAAAGTGATCCGTACCCAATCTGCTTCAATTTGCCCCTCCTGCACTTCGTAAATTACCTCTTCATACTACGAAGAACTGCATCCGACCATTTGAAGACTCGTGGCTTTGTGCACTCTATGGCATATTGGAAGTAGCTCTAGAGAGCCATGTGTGGGGCTGCGCTCCCGACCATGTCTGCTATAGTGAACAAGATGGTTTGTTGGGTCAAGTTTTGAACCCCCCAAATAGAAACCTTGCCCTTGCTTCTTTCTGCTTCAGGAACACAGTACTGGGGAAAATACTCACTCATAGGGAGTCTGCCACCTCGGCTACCAGTCAAGCTAGCATGGTACCCACGCCATGATAACCTTATTATAAAGTATATATCCTCAATATCTAGGGTCAATGTGTGGACTCCCACATGAAACAACTGTTGTTCCACATCCCACATATGAACCAGGTACTCCAACAACCTGAGTTGGGCCCTCATGCCCAGAATCCTGAACAATTTCAAGAGCCCACAGTCTCGGAGGGCAACAACGGTACCCGGGTCATTCCCAATAATGGAATTCTCCTCCTCATATTCTCTTTCTAACCACTCCAGCATCATGATGGTCAAATAATTTCACAAGAACCATAAGAGAAGGGTCAACAACTTATTTCAAACCTTGGCATAATTTTTATTGAGCAAAAATCAAATTGAAATTTCATTTTTCGGCCCCCGCAGGTGCCCTTAAGGCCGCCTGTGATAATCCTAGATTCTCGCAGGTCCCGCATGGATAGCCTGCGAGAATTATTAGGCACAATTTATGGCCCTAAAATGGACCTAAAACCCTAAAAATTGTCAATGAAAACTAAAAATAAACAATGGAAAAGGTAGAAGATCAAGAGCTTACCTCGTTGGCAGAGATAGTTCGTCGAATGGTCGCTTGTGCCTCCCACGATCGTGAAACAAAATTTGGGGGAAAATGAGGTGTATTGGGCAAGGTTTTTGGTAAAATCACAATGAAAATGGTAAAAGCCCTTTTTACCCATATTTATTCACTTTTTACCATTTTTTGTTGATTTTTATATTGTTTTGTCTATAAAACCTAATGCCTAATAGCCCTGTGAGTGTGACGTTTTGAAGGTATAGCAACTTTGAAGTCCACGAGGAGGAGTATGGATGTTTTTTTTCTTTTTCATCGCATGTACGACTGCTTTTTAGGAATTTTAGAAAAACCTCGAGCTCAGTCTTTGTTCATTCTCATGCTCGAAAATACATGAGAATGTAACCGAGTATACTTTTCTCATCTTTTCGTACTCGTCATGGTCACACAAAAACGATGAACACAAAGGAGTATACTTTAAGCTCTTTTCACACTCCATAGAAATGAAAAGTTGGTCGAGCGACCTTGTTCTGTTCACACTCGTAAAAGTATCTGAAAAAAATGTTCGATGGGCGATAATTTATCACTTTTTCGGTCCTGTTGAACTATTTTATGAAAAAGGAACTAAGAAATTTCTCTTTAAGTGTTTTTTAGACTCTCAAAACATGAAAAACCCCCGAGTTTTCTATATTTGGACTCGTTAAACAAACATTGAAAGACTCGTAATGGGACTGTGCCACTCCTTCCTAGGGTTCGTTAAACATACTTTGAGGGACTCGTCTGAAGGATGAGCTTACATTAACAAGCATATGTTATCCTCCTCAAGCTTGCGTAAAATTAAAGAGGTACTCGCCAAAAACGGTGGGGGAAATTTTGGGAAAGGGATGTGTTTTCGTATTCATATTAATGGCAGTAAGTGTCGCTCTTGAACATGACACCCCCTATTCATTATTTGAAGTCAGTTTGGGAAATCCATTTGTCTCTCATTTGACTTGCTACAAGGTCATATCCTAGGTCGTCTTTGAGTTAGTGCTGCCAAGTCCTTGGTCATGTCATCCATATGTTTAAGAGAAGTTCATCCAAGTCCTCTATTGAGTCGGCCATATACAATTGTCCATTCTTACCATGTTAGCCTTCCCTGTGTCCATTTCAACCTATATTCATACTTTGTTTCATCCACAAAATCTGTTACTTATTTCATGTCATTGATGGGAGATACATCAAGGCCCTCCTGTGATGAGTCTTGTTCCATCGACTTCAACTCATTATCCGGAAACAAGACTTAGAAATTATCTGGTACCTTGGAACTTGCATGCCTCAATGGCAGGTTTCCTCGCTTTCGACAGTGGGTTTTCATTATTGACCGTTGATTAGAAGTTTTTTTCGAGTGTTTGACCTCAGCTCATTTATTCACATTCATCGGATTGTACTAGTGTACCTTGGGAGTCATTTACATTAATGGTGATTTCCCTCGCACTTGTTAATGGTTTCATCAATGACCGGTAATCAAGTGGTTTCTACCATGTTCGACTTCAACACATGTAATCACATGGCTAGATTCGTACCTTTCGGTGATGGGATTGAAGACCCTGGGTCTCATCTTGTTGATCCAGGCTGCAATGGAGTATGTATAATTTGTGACGACGCATAGATCCACTTTGTATGTCATGTGGCTATGTCGTTTGAATTCAAATCTTTTCGCATAAATCCACAATGTATTCCTGGTGGATATGTAGCATTTAAATGGCATGGATCCACGGTGTATAATTGGTGGCCATGAAATACATTTATGATTTTATTCATTTATGATCTGAGTATGGGAATGCCTACCTCAAAATTGGTATTATATTATGTAGATGCTTGGTTGTTTGCAGGTTTCTGATTAGGTGCACTCCTAGTTTCTGACACACACATGCAGTTTACAAAGTATTTTGGTTGTCACAGATTTTGGCCTCATACTTTGGGGGGCATTTTGTTACACATGATTTTGGTCACTTGGGTGATGTCTCAATAGTGATGTATTCAGACTCCCAACAAGGACTCTTTGCCTGAGAAAAGTGGCTCCTGTCTTCTTCCAAAAAACTTATTTTTAAGATGAGTTTGTAGGTTGCCTATGGTCTAGCGTGTGAGAATCCTTCATTTTCATAGGCCACCCACACTTAGGGTGTGAACTTCTCGCAGTCTACTCCATATATAGGGTGCGAACCTGTTTTTAAGCTTGGAAAGGAGAAGATGTCTCAAGGGTTCTAGAAGGGAATCTTCTAGAAAATAAGTTCGCATTCACATGGTTATCATTCTATTGACTTATCATATTTGATGGGATCATCCTCATCCATGTAACCATCTCTCCTTCTCCTATATATTGAAAGGTTTCTCATGGAAAAGGTTAAGAAAGATTAAATGAAGAATTGGTGAAAAATTTGTGTGAAGAACCCTATTTGGAGAGAAGTTTGAAGGCTCTATTTGGTCTATCAAGAGGAATTGGATCTTCCTCATGCAATTATAGAGCAATTGTGTGTGTTGGAACCAAGGTTCACTGAAAGGAAGCTTGCAACATCAAGGCAATCAGGTTGTATCTTCTACTTTCAATTAATATGATACAGTGGCATGTCCCTTTCCCATAAAGTCACTCTTACTTTATTGTGTAATTCCTTGATCATATGCATAAGTTGACATTTAATATATTTTTCTATCTTCACTTTGGTTGGTTTGTGTTGTCTTGGACTTGACTTCACGAGAGAACCGGAGTGAAGCAGGAACAACAAAGACCTAAGGAAGCAATATAAAGGTATGTCACTTATTCCTTCCTATTAGTAGATTCAATGATTACAACTTAGGGAAAGAGTCATGTCCTATCCTGTTTTGTTCTATATCCAGGCGGATCTAGAGATATTTGTTAGTGTCCACACCTACCGATTTTTCCGATAACATGTTCCCATTTGAGAAAACACGTCAATAAAACACACTGAGAAACATATCCCTATAGTGCATAAGAATTACCTGAAAATGAAATTAACCTATGAAGAGATAAAGGAAAAATTAATTTCTCGGTTGAATGCTTTGAATGTCAGTGTTGATGAAGAGAACAATGAGTAAATTATTAAGTTAGGGCTTTAGGAGAAACCTGGCTCGGGCAAGCTGCAACAAGAGGAGAAGGGTTGCGTAGGTTGCTGTAAAAGTGGTTCATTTTCATTAAAGACTTATACAAAGTGTTTTCAAGGCTATATTAAATATAATATAATGCCCGCAAAGTTGCTTTAAGGGGGAATAATACTGTAAAGAATTTTGTTGTAAGAAATCTATAAGAAAGTATCTATCTATGTCCGGGGGACATATAAAAGCCCCAAAGGTGGATAACAACCCCCAAGGAGAAGGTGAAGGTTAGTACGAACCCTGCTAATCGAAGCACGAGACGTCAAGGAGCTATTTCACGGGGAATATATATATATATATATATAAGGCTATACCGTCTTTAGGAGAACAAAGACTTGTAAAGCCAAAGCATTTGTAAGGCCATAAACCAAGGTTAACCTTACAGTTCAAGTTCAAGTTAGTTATAGATTCACCTTTATGTTTCATGTCAGTGTCTAGATTCACCTTGAGATAGCTCAGTTTCATTTCTAGATTCACCTATTCACTCCGACCAATGGGGAGGTACCTCAAGGTTATTCATTTGACCGGTAGGGAGGGACTCATGTTTCAGTTTTAAAATAAGTCAAGGTAGGTTAGGTTGCTTGGACTATTTTTTGTTCCCAGAGTGGCGATACGAGACGATGGAAGCACACACAGTATTGGGTGAGATAGCTATCACTAGAACTATTTCTATGGAAGCACAGTGAGAGGTGGGATAGCTATCGCTATTTCTATTTCTATTGTAAGTATTGAATGCTTGGCACGGTTAATAATTATCAGTTAATCAGTAAAGGTAGGCAGGTAAGGTTGCTTGGGCTTAACCTTGCTAGACTATTTGTTCTTAGACCAGATTGTTCTTAGACCGGACCATTGGTGGGACGAGATGAGGTCTTTTGGGGGATTTTCCCTCCATCTCCTTATCAAACCTTATGCTATCCCTAGTTACCGAAATGGGATAGATCAATACATTATGGAAACACTGAATTTCCAATTGACCCATGTTATAGAAACACTTCGTCAATGGATCTATAGAATTTTGTTTCCTCTCCCATTGGTCAAGTGTCTAAGGACCCTCTTTCTTATCTCTCAAATTATCGAAATGAGATACTAGTTTACGTGAAAGAAACACTTCGTCAAGTATGGGTCATTACTTTCCTGGGGCTTTGGAAGGACTTATGGTTATATATAGTCAATTCATTTCATTAACGCATCTTAGAATGATCTAAAAGTGGGTGGATAGTAAGAACCGAGCAAGATTGATCTTTTCAAGGTCTTTAGTAGGTAGCGATATCCCCCCTATGAAGTAAGTCAGAGAGATAAAGATATTAAGGTGTATTTAGGCGATCCCTAGCTTTCAATATGCTACACCTTAAGGGGGGTCTCCTTCGGACCCTTCTAGATCAACTATTCATTTTTATCTTCCTTTTTGGTGAATTGCAAAACTTCCCAAAAAAGGGATGCTTGGTGGTGGAAGTATTTTTGGACATTCAATGTATATACCACACTTTCAATGTGCATCCTAACTTAGATCAATATTTGAAGGCATAAAAATCCACTCAAAGGTTAAAAAATACAAGATTATGAATCATCCTCTAATTGAATAATCATGATTCTAGGGGCATTCACATGGTGTTATCCAAGAGAAATTATTTGTATGTGGCACAATGGTAATTTATTTATGAGTACAATTCTTATCAATTTAATTTTAAAGTAGGATAATGTGGTGGGTAGGGGGGATTCTAAAATCTATGTTGATTTGATGGCTCCGTATCACTTTTTCTAGTCTTTCTTAAAAGGTTCTAATCCAATTTCCTTGTATCTAGAATATTTGTAAAAGAAGAGAAAAAGTGGAGAAATTGGATTTACAAAGAGAATTAAGGAGTCAATTATAGAGATGTGAATGATGAGTCAACAAGGGAAGAGAGTGAAACAACGACTTATGCACTAGATCCAAATATTCTTAAATGTGAAATAAAAGGTTTGTTGGGCCATACCGTTCCTCATACGGAATTATAAATGTGACATCACAAGTAGGTATTCTATTAATGACACGGGTTGTACAAACCACTACCTCTCCCCATAATGAAAGATTCATATTCTTGGACAATAAACCATCTCCATGATAGCCCTATTATTTTTAATTTCTACTCCATTTCCTTGTGGATTTTAAGGAACACTGGTTTGCTCAGAATATTCCTTAAGATATGAGAAATGACTGGAAATCATAGATAATATATTCACGTCCACCGTCAACGTTGACATACTTTTCATTATCTTCATGTTTCTTTGTTTTCTTACTATATTTAGAAAGGTATAGAGCCTCGAACTTTGAAGATTTGTATAAAAAAGTGTAAGTTTTCGTTCGAGCAACCTCGTCAATCGAACACATTGAGAAACATCTCCCTAAATTGTAGAAGTATTACTTGACAATGAAACTAACCTATGAAGAGACAAAGGAAAAATTAATTGCTTGATTGAACACTTTGAATGTCGGTGTTGATGAAGAGAATGATGAGTAAGTTATTAAGTTATTAGATCAACTATCCATTTGTCTCTTCCTTTTTGGTGAATTACAGAGCTTTCCAAAAAGGGGATGCTTGGTGGTGGAAGGATTTGTGTACTTTCAATGTGCATCTTAGGTTAGATCAATATTTGAAGGAATAAAATTCCCCTCAAAGGTTAAAAATCAACTAAGGCATCAAGAGAAGAAGAGGACACCCTTAAATGGTCCAAGAATAAGGGGACATGAGAATATACAGTCAAGATAGGTTTTGCAATTAGAATAGAAGAGTTGGAATGGTGACAAATTTTGGTGGTGGAGGTATGTATGGAAGCTATGTTGTCCACTAAAATCTAGAAATGTAATTTGGTTGGTATTGGAAAATAAATTAATTACT
Organism: Picea engelmannii; assembly: GCA_009831015.1. Lineage (NCBI taxonomy): Eukaryota > Viridiplantae > Streptophyta > Pinopsida > Pinales > Pinaceae > Picea > Picea engelmannii. The sequence continues at coordinate 13,616 of ML785097.1, read as the reverse complement.
TGGGACAATAGGTAGAAGAGGAATTGAGTGGGGCCTAACATATGTATTATGTGTAAATTAGGTGAAGAATCAGTAAATAATTTGTTCATGTCTTTCTTTTTTTCTAGAGTTGTTTGGTTGGAGTTTACACGGGAATTAAGAGTGAAGGGGAAATGAGATAATGGGACCTTAGAAGGATCCACTCTAGAATGGGTAATTTATAAATTTGTTACTCCACAAAGGGCTTTACCTTGCATGTTTACTTATGGAATTTAGAAAACCTAGAATCAAATTTCAAGATTTGGATTTTACACCAACTCAAGTGATCCAGGTGGATATCGGTGGCCACCCACCTTTTCCAACTGGCTCAAAATAGTTTTCTGGAAATTTTTGCAATTTACTATTTTTAGCAGTTTTAACTTATGGGGCCATTTTGAGGGCCTAAATGAAGGTTTTTCAAGATTGAGATTCTCAATGATAGAAAAAGGAATGAGTGAGCCCCAAAAATGTATATCCTTGACGATACCTTTCCAACGGGCTATCATATGCCTAAAATGGAGATCGTATGCAAAAGTTACGACCTCAGGAAGTTGATGTACTAACTTACCCAGATGGGGCCCACACAACTTTTGGCGCTTCATCTCCTAGGGTTAGGTTTTTGGATGTCTAGGGTTTTTGGAATTCTTGTTTATTGTAAAAAGTCCTTCAGAGCCTCATTGTAATTATCTTCTTGTGAATGAGCGTATTCGTCATGTCTCTTCTTAGAGATAAGTCGCCACCATTCCAACAAGCTTGTTTCTGCTGCATTTTACAGTTTCAACTTATTTCCTTATTGAATAGAAAACCAATTTTACTGTATATGTTATTTTGTGTTAAACATATGCTAATATTCTATAGTCATTTCATTCTGCTCATAAAATCCAGATCAATGGTATCAGATCGGTCTTCTCCTTGTCATCTTAATGCATGTCCCCAATGAGGTTGGAGTACAAAGAGTTGGGTCTCGAGCTTGTTTCTCTCGAGGAAAAAATCTCTCACACGCCCAAGCGACCTCTCATGGCAGTAGAAAATAAAGATGACTGGACAGGAGATCCTTTCAAACTGTTTATTGAGGAATCCCTCATGCAAAAAAGGAACGAGATGATGGATAGTTTCACGCAAATCCTTCGACGACTACCAACAGGTGACGCATCTTCTTCGAGTGGAGGCACCGCCCCATTCAAGGTACACATAAACTTCAATATTCCTATATTTTAAGGTTAGATAGACACAGATGTTGTAGGAAAGTGGTTGAATCTACTCAAAGGGTATTTTTCTATCCATAACTTTTCGAATAGAGAAAAGATTACTTTTGCACTCCTCAAAGTCATTCCCCATGTTAAAGATTGATGGGAAACTTTCTGTGAGCAAAAGGAAATAGAGGAAACCTCATTATTTACAGTCATGGACACCTGGGAATCCTTCATGGGTGATATTAAGGAATAATACTACCATGTTGGAAGTTATGACGATTGTATACCAAATGGACCACACTGCAGCAAGAAAGAGACCAAACAGTGCTAGACTTCACAAATATCTTCCATACCTTGTGCACCAAGCTGGGTATAAAATATTCGAAGCAACATCTGTTGCTCAAGTATTGCAATGCTCTTCATAGATACATCTAGATTGAAATGGAATTTCTATACATCTCATCCTTGGGCGCAACCTACTGATATGTTGTCAAAATCGAGCAGATGCTCAAACAAAAGATGCGACAATTTGGGCCTAGGAACCACTCACAACAAAAGCCAGGAATGGGTGGCCCCAACCCACAGAACAAAGAACAGAGAAAATATGGACAATATCAAGACAAACAATCCAACCTGCAAGCAAATAAGGACACCAGAAAGACAAATAAAGATACTGGGAAGTGGTGTGACTTCCACAAGAGCCCTTGGCATAACACTGTTGACTGTTGCTCAAAATAGTCGCTGGTGGCCAAAGTGAAAGCCTCTGAATCAGATGCAGGTTCTGACTCTGAGCCAGAACTAGAAAGGGGAAGAGAAATCATTGACACAGAACCCAGTGCCATCATTGCTACCACCAGGCTCCAACCTGGTGAACCAAATGAGCCAGAAGAAGGAGAACACCTCTTCCATTCACAGATGTGGGTAAAAGGAACCCCGTTGCACTTCATCGTTGATAGTGATAGCTAGAAGAACCTCATCTCAGCAGAGGTTGCCAAGCGTCTAGCCCTATCGACAATGCCTCACCCAAAACCCTACACCATTGGATGGCTCCACCAAGGAAGCGATCTCCGCTTCAACCAACAATGTCGACTGTCATACGACATCAAACCCTTCAAAGACGAGGAATTGTGTGATGTTGCTCCTCTCGAAGTTTGTGATGTTCTTTTGGGCCAACCTTATTTATGGAAACATCATGTTGTATATGAGTCCAGGCCTCGTAGTGTTATTATTACTTTGAACAGGAAATTGTACAGGATACCCGAGGCAGTCCCACCTAGTGTTATTTCCTTGATTTCTGCTAAGAAATTCGGGAAGGTCATCTCTCAGAAGGGGAACTTTGTGTTCTTCATGATTCTCTCTCAGAATAAGCAAAAGATCACATCCACATCCAGGGTATTTGTGGCCGACCTCTCCACACAGTAGAAGCAAGTATATAAGGTCATGGAAGAATACTCAGATATCTTCTCCTTACCTACCGAGGTACCTCTGCACTTCCAGTTCAAGCACCCCATCGATCTGACCCCTGACACACCACTGCCCAATGGGACAGTCTATTGTTGCTCTCTGTTAGAGAATGATGAGTTCAAGCGATAGATCCAAGAACTGCTCCACAAGGGGCACCTCTGTCCCAGCTCATCACCTTGTGGGAGCCCAATCATGTTGGTACAGAAGAAAGATGGAACCCGACAACTCTACATTGATAACCAGGCTCTGAATAAAATAACAGTCAGAAATCAATACCCAGTTCCCCGAATCAACGACCTCCTTGATCAATTCAAGGGGGCCAAATACTTCAGTAAGATTCATCTGAAGTATGGCTACCACTCGATCTCGATAGAACATACAAATGTATGGAAAACAACCTTCAAGTCAAAGGAAGGCCTTTTTGAATGGTTGGTTATGCCCTTTGGTTTGACAAATGCTCCAACCAGTTTCATGAGGATGATCGATGATATCTTATGACCATTCACCAATACTTTTGTAGTGGTGTATCTAGATGACATTATCATTTATAGCAAGACTTTAGTCAAACACTTGCAGCATATTCAGCAAGTTCTGCACACCCTGTGACAGCACAAGCCATATGCCAACTTGGAAAAATGCTCCTTTGGCATGGACAGGGTCCATTACCTGGGCGACATCGTTGATCATCATGGCATACATGTGGATCCAACCAAGATCCAAGTCATTTGTGACTGGCCAGCCCCAACCACACTCACTAAGCTTCGAAGCTTCTTGGGCCTTGCCAATTTCTACCGCAGGTTCATGTTGGGATTCTCCCATATTGCATGGGACCTCAGCCAAATAACCAGAGGTGGTGTTAAGGATAAATTTGTGTGGGGCCAGTCCCAACAACAAGAGTTCAATGATTTGAAGTTACACTTGTGATCAACCCCAATACTTTCACTATCAGACCTGCAACAGCCCTTTGAGATCAAGATATATGCTTTAGACTATGCGGTGGGTGTTGTTCTCACTCATCACGGCCACCCCATGGCCTATCATAGTGAGACACTATCAGATGTTGTTTGTAAGTACCCTACTTACGACAAAGAAATGTACTCCATTGTGCAAGCCTTCCGCCAGTGGAGACATTACATTCTTGGGAAGGAGATAGTCATCCACACTAATCATAAGCCACTGCAGTTCATGCAGAGATGAGGAAAAGTGCATAATGAACACCATCAAAAGTGGTCCACATCCTTGAAAAAATTCCACCTCAACATCAAGTATAAATAGGAATTACCAATCATGTCATTGATTGCCTCAGTAGAATGCCAGTCGCGGCACTCACCATGGTGCTAGACTCTTGAAGCCATGAGACCTCTCGATGGCCCCAACTCTATGAGACAGACCTGGACTTCACCACCACCTACCAAATGTTGGGTGAAAACATAGTTGTCAATAATTTACATCTTCAGGATGGGTTGTTGTCTCGTCTAGACCATATTTGTGTTCCATGATCCAGGGATGATTTTAAGGATGGAAATTTATTTTAAAATGTAGAAACCTTGGTGAATATTACTAATCCTTCATATTCCAACTATAACATTTTTGCGATATTTTTATAAAAATATTCAAATTTCTAAGGATTTTATATAGTTTGTATAAAATTTTGGCGATTTTTAAGGTAAAATAATTTTATCCTATAGAATTTGGGTGAATCATTTTTAGAATGATGAATTTTTTTTTGGGAAAAACCATGGAAACTTAGCCCATGAGAGAAAAGTTTCCCCTAAAATCATCCCCAGGCCCATCAAGTGAGTGAGCGAAGATGATCTTGGAAGCCCACTACAGTAGGGTGGCAGGACACTTCAATGTTGAAAAGACAGTGGCGATGCTACAAAAACATTTCTATTGGCTGAAACTTCGACATGAGGTCAACAAGTATATCAGATCTTGCACTCCCTGTGCTATTGCAAAACCAACCACTAAGAAACAGAGCCTGTACACCCCTGTTCCTACTCTTGACAGGCCATGGGAATCCATCTCAATGGACTAAACGTCGGGCCTCCCGTCCACTAAGAAGGGAAATGACTGTGTTTTTGTGGTTGTTGATCGCTTTTCTAAGATGACGATTTTGGTTGCCTACAAGAAGAACAACACAAAACAGGCCACTACCAAGCTCTTCTTTGAATGAGTCTGGGTACATTTTGGAATCCCACAAACCATGGTCTCAGATCGGGACAGTCGATTTCTCATCACATTCTGGTCGAGCCTGTAGTTATTGTTGGACACCAAGCGCACCAAATCCACGGCCTTCCACCCGAGATAGATGGCCAAACCAAGGTCGTAAATCAAATGATCGTGCATTTCCTTCATATGTATAATTCAAATCACCCTTGAACATGGGATGAGAGTCTTCCCTATGTCCAACATAGCTACAACTGATCCCTGCATAGCTCAACCAACCATAGGCCCTTTTAGGTCGGGTATGGATTCCAACCATTAGGTCCCATAGATTTTGCACTTTCCCTTGTGGTCACCTCGACTGACTCATCTCCTACTCCAACTAAAGCTAAAAGCCACCTGGTTCATTGAGAGGATCGAGCACATCTGCCAACAGGTTCAGGATATCCTACAGAAGTCCAATGACAAGTACAAGCAATGCCATGCTCAACATCGAGTGCCACATAAGTTTCAGGTGGGCGACAAAGTTTGGTTGTACTTGTAGAAAGAATTCCTTACAGGACCCCATCGGAAGCTTCGCCCACTTCATTATGGGTCGTACACCATCACCAAGGACATGGAGGATAATTATTTTGAGTGCAACATTCCTCCTTTCCTTGTCATGCACCCAGTGTTCAACGTGGATCTCCTTCTCCCTTATTTCCCACCATTATTGGACACCTCAGACGTACCAGAACAACTGAAACCAATAGAGCTCAACTCTGAATGCATACAACAGGCATCCAGTGATCAAATTTTGGACACACATATCAAGGGCACTCGATAACAAAGGATCCAGCTTTATCGAGTCGTTAAAGCAGGCCAGCTCCTGCACTAAGGTAAGTGGCTCACCCGGGGCCAAATTCAGCAGAAATTTCCTCATTTGATGGGGGAAATCAACGCAATGGATACCATTGCTTCCTAAGGAGGGAGGATTGATCCAAGTGGATATCGGTGGCCACCCACCTTTTCCAACTAGCTCAAAACAATTTTCTAGCAATTTTGGCAATTTACTATTTTTAGCAGTTTTAACTTCTAAAGGAAGGAGTCATGTCCTGTCCTATTTTGTTCTAGATCCAGGCAGATCTAGGGAGATCTATTAGTGTCTGCACCTACCGATTTGTCCAATAACAATTTTCCATTTGAGAAAACACGTTAATAAAACACACTGAGAAACATATCCCTATAGTG
>ML785096.1:653837-665645 GCA_009831015.1 Picea engelmannii | reverse complement strand
TTGCGTGTCATGAATAATGATGATGTATGTTTAATTAAGTGATTAAGATTAATGCACACAATGAATGATGTTGATTTGTGTTTAATTAGGTGATTAGATCATGCACACGTCTTGAAATTAATGAGGATTTATTGTTGAATTCCATAATTCATTAATCGTGTGCCTTGGTATAAATTATATGTTTGCTTGCGCCATGAAAATAAAATAAAGTAGATTACATTGCGCCTTAATCATGTGAATGTTGAATGTTTTAGAATTTGTTATCTTGCACCATTACTTATATGGATTGTGATTTTTGGAATTTAGTTACTCTTGCGTCGTTAAATAAGTTGATATATGATTAATCAAGTGAATGTTTACTTGCACACCCTGGAATTAATGTTATATAACTAGTGTTAAATGTGATTTATTATGGAACGCTTCATTGATGTCTAATTGCGTCCATTAATTGATCTACACTTGTAATAAAATCTTATCCCACCTGGATAACTGATCATTAAGACGTTTGATTGATTTAGAAATTTAGATTTCTCTTGCGCCAATAGTATGTGATGACGGGATGATGTCCTAGATGATAATTTCTCGCACACCTGAAAGATAATGTATTGAATGATTTTTGTAGTTACCTTACACCTTTGATTTACCGCGACTTAATAATAAAATTTATTATGCACCTTAATTTAAGTGAGCGTGTGATTTCTTCTTCTTTATTCTCTTTCACTTTGATTTTAATGTTAATTAATCTTGTGTCTTGAACTATTGATTTATGATTGATTTAGTGACTAGATCTCCTAAATTGTTGCTTAAGTTGACATGAAAATGTTCAGGAATTATTTTTTTTAACAACGAATGTATTATATTAAAAGAGCATATAACCATTGTAGGAAAATCTACAAAGTTCAGATCCACAACCTGTACATATTTTCAAAAACGGACATCCTAAATATATACTTTTATGAGAGTTCAAAAAATGAAAGGGACTCATAATTCCTGAACTAACTTTCTGATCCCATAATTTGTCTTTATTTCAGAGAATCGGTTTGAATACATGTCTGCACCGATTTCCTTGTGTGATAGGGTTTTTTATTTTTTACCACTTGCATCCAATCCTTGGATTTCTCATTCTCTTCGTCTACTTGATCGACCCGGCTTTGAGAAGAAGGTGGTTGTGAATACATAACTCTTTCTTGTTCAAGTGTTGGCTGATTTGGCTCACTGATTTTCCCTGTGATGATTTTGTAGGTAGGTCCTTTGAAATATTCCCTTTAGGTGTTGATTTTGTAGGTAGGTCCTTCGAAATATGTTAAAGAGCCAGCTTTGCACTGTCCCACCAAGTTGATTTTCGGTGAGATTTCTCAGTTTTATGTTTCTCCGGAAGTTTTCTACAGTTGATAGATAAATGTCCTGTTTCAAAGCAATCTCTACATTTGAAGTTTACATGTTCGTAATCTATAGGCTGATTTCGTGATAAGTCCTTTTTTTGCAAAATAATTTCTACTAGAAATCCTTTTGAGAAATCCATCTCCACACAGATCTAGGCAAATGTGGTGAAGTAAGACTTTATTTCTAGGCTTATGCTGTGAAACTTTCCAAGGGCATTCCCAATAGTTTGCAGAGAGGCCCGACCCCAAAAGTGAAGAGGCATATTTGGGAGCCTCAACCAAACTGGGGCTGAAAGAATAGCAACAGTAGAGGCGTCAAAGGCGGTGGTCCATGACTGCATGGATAGGCCCGACCTGCCCGAGAACCAGGGGACCTAACTGAAGATTTGATCGTTGTCAAGGGACCTAACTGAAACTTTCCTAGGGCATTCCCAATGGTTTGCAAAGAGGATTGATGGCCCTTATGAGACGCATTGAACGTTATTTTATCGGGTCATTATTAATGGTAGAATGCAAAGTTGTTGGGATACTGTAATTAATATGTTAATACATTAATTTGTGTGTCATGATTCATGGTAACAATATGTTGGCCATGTGTCGTATTGGATTATTAATGCTTCTATATTGTTTCGTTAATTTATGTGATTAATGTGTCGACAACATTGACTATTTATCATGATGTTTAAATTTTCCAAACATAGCATTAAAAGAAAAGAAAAAAACGATATGTTATACATCGTTTTGTTGTTGTAAGGACGGGGCCATTACAAAATACATCAATAAGTAGATTCAAAGAGTATCAGATTATTTATTACAAACACATTTGTTAATAAGTAAATTATTTATGAGAGAAAGAGGGAAGCCTCGTAGGGGCTCCGCCTAGTATACCTTTTCTCCTCGTCGGAAGAGACAATAGTGGTTTGAACGAGCGTTGTCTATGGCTCGAATGTAGCTCGTCCACAGAGCAAGGAAACCCAGGACACCTCCCATGGCATATGTGGATCTCTTTCCGGAAGAGCCAATTCAGGCTCCTCCGGAACACCTCCTCTTTACTGTACTTGATAATTGGCAGCATCCAAGCTGCCTCCTGGGGGAGACCACCATGGATGCCACCGAGGCGCAACAAAACCGCAACAATAGGGAAGACTATATGGAGGAGTTTCAAACCTTGGAACAAAACTGGTTGCTAGAGCACCTTATCGAATGTCCACCACTGAGTATAGGAGTTGAACATGTAACTGAAGGAGTTGTTGGACCTAGGAGTTATATGTCCAAGTATGTCTCCTTGGGGTTCTCTTGTTATTTTCATACGGAAGAAGGAAGGGTCGTGGAGACTCTTCTTTAATACCGTCAAGTATTCCTTGATGACATTTTGATATATTCTCGGAGGACGGAAAAAATTGATGAATATTGCACTCGGTTCTACAGTGTTTGCGTTGGGAAAAAATCACGAGAACTGTTGAAATGCTCTTTTATCAATCGAGGATTCATCAATTGGGGCATTTTATCTCCGGTGAAGGTATCGATGTGGATATATCGAAGGTAGAGTGTAATGTACCCCAAATTTACCCATAAAAAAAAATTCCTAAGGAACATTAAATCTTCTTTCAATTTAAACAACTCAGTCTCAGAGACTTATAGTTAATATAGGTAGGTAATTACCGTCATTGTTAACTTTTTCAAGCTTTATATTTTTTAGTTATCAACAATAATAAATTTTCATCTCAAAAGACTCCAGATCGAACTTACCTCATACTGCACAAACATTTTATACAGAAGGGCAAGGTGACTTTACGATACCCTAACCTCTCAAATTCCAAACATGTCTACAATGAATAATCCCTTACACTTAACATTGGCTTTTATAACCTTCAAACCTACTAGCAATATAATCCTTGTATATGAGTATTGTATTATACATAGGACTCTTAGTACTTTACTCCTTTCTAAGAATTGATTCCCATGTTAGCGCACATGAGCAAACCCCATTCGACACTACAAAATAAATCTCTCTATACAATAGACCATATAAAAGGATCAAAAGCATACACTCATAAAGAGAAGGTTATAGGCCTAACCTATGGTGATTATACATTACTTTACCTCACCAAACCAAAAGCCTTCTGAGCACTGGTTTAAAGCTTCTGACTATTACTATTATGATTGTCTTTCGATAAAAGGCGCATTGTTAACAAACTGTAGTCATGTTTTAACTTGAACAAAGATAACTAGATTTTGATAGTCCTGTGTATCGAGCCTTAAGGAGTTTTCCTTTCCTCGCATTAACTTGGTATGAATTCGGAAGGTTTTTTGTCAGTATTGAGTTAAAGAACCCATGTCCAGTTCATTAATTGAGGCCCTACGAGAGGTAATCCCAAGGTTATAACTAAACCTCGTGTCCAATGCGATTGTGCCATAGTCATCCTTCACATGGAAAGGTGTGGTGTTTGTACTTCCGTTATTACTCTACGCAGTAAGGGTTTTACAAGACCATTATGAGTCATTTTAGCACTATGTTTTTCCTCGGTGAGGGAGGTCAACGGCCTAGAGAAATTTACCCAGTGAAAAGCATACAAGGCTACATGACTTCCTGGTAATTTCATGATATACTTATGCTTTTGGTAGTTGGGTGGAACCTTCGTGCTTTTGTTATAGAGAAAAATAACTTTGCAACAATAAATCTTTACGATTTCTAGTGAAGGTTCTCCCCTCCATTATTTTAAACTCCCTAGACTACTCCCTGGTCATGGGTATATAAACATTGGTGAAGTCTTGCATCTTCTTTCATTGGGTAGTCACCCATTTTCGTAGAGGCCCAAAACCGGTGAAGTTTTCCCCACAGGTGGCTCTTGGTTTTCTTTTGATTCGGGACTAGCCCCTAACGTATTTAGGGTTCTGTCAAACAACAATTTCCCTCCGTTATTTCTTTACTTGTGTAACCTAGTATTTATTTTTTCACAGTATACCCATCGTTACAACACTAATGATGAAACTCGATTACAAATCCCTCTAAAAAGAGCTCGATATTGAGTATTTTTGTACATGAGTGAGTGTTATAGTTCTCTGGTAAGACCCATATCCTTTTTGCGATATTTTTCGTCAGGACAAGGTCTTGATTCTCATTATTTAAACTTACTCTTTGGTTGGGTTGATCCTTACCGTGCTCGTTGTAAAAAAATAGTTTGTATTCTTTCTTTGTATTCTTTGTTCGGATTAGTATTGAGCCTGTAAGTTATAGACTCCTTGGCTTACTATGGATACAAGGTATTCTTGGGTCTTTAAGTCGTGGAGTCGCGACCACATTCCTGTAATCGAGATATGAGTTTCTTTATTGTTGTACAGGGTTTTGGCTTCAACTCAAAGTTCCTCTATACCCTAAGCGCACATGTACATGCAGAGATACATTTCTAAGTTTTTTCGGTATAACATTATTCATAGCTCTTAAAGGATTTACATTTTCTTCCCTGTTTGAAATCCGATGGTTATTTCATTGTGTTCTTGTTTTCATCCTGGTTAGCAATCTGTAATTTTCATCTTCGTATAATGGTGAAATCATAAATCTCATGGCGACATTCATGAATTGGATTTGTATGTTTTGTTTGTGGAGCATGTTTTATTCTGTGTGTTTTTGAATGGTTGAAAAAGATTATTTTATTTTTCTACTGTCATTCATGGTTAAAGATTTTGATTACTGAGATCTAATGATGGGACCCCTAGTTGTTTCGAGGGTACCCATCATGCCAAACTTGGTCCACTTCTCCCCCTTGGGTCTGTGGATGACTCCTTCAATGGAGTAGATGGATACAAATCACAAGCTAAGTACAGTCTTTATTCATCTGCGTTAATTCCCTTGTAATCATTCACCCTCGTAATTATTCTAAATTACGGCATTTGAATTTTTTACTCACTTCTAATCTGATATTAATTAACATTTATTGGTTTTCTTCCAGGGTTATTGATCATCCAAAGCCTCAATATTTCCAAAGTCATTCCTTGTGCAAAAGGTACTTGGGTTCCAATCTTACGGAATTTTTAAAACAAATGACTCCAGGTTCTATCATAAAGATTTGGTTATGCCCTAGAATATTGTTGTCGTGGGAAAATTATCAGGCTCCTATAACAGTTGGTTAACTGTATATTTAGTTTTTAAAGAAAAGACATAAGGGCCAAATCTTTGCTTCTGTGTTATTTTGTAATGAAATAGGACTTTACTACTCACTTCAATGTATACTTAATTTAAATGAAAACTTGAATGTCCAGTTATATAACAGTTGGTCACTAGTTTTCTGTGTATTAGTTATTTTATAACTTAGGGCTCTGTATCGGTAGTCCATGTACTTATATATTGAAATTTTATTGATACCCCCTTCTGGTCTACTTTGATCTTTATAGAAATTTGGACATTCTTTAATTAACTCATACAACTACGCATCTTAAAATCTACAGAAATATGTATATGCATTTATCGGTATATGTTTTTTTTCCGAAAATTTATATCTTTTGTGAATAACCGAACTATACAAATTATGTTATTGGCATAAAAAGGAAAGTTGTACTCACTTTTTCTCATGTAATCAGTGTTGAAACTCTTATGGTGTGAACCATTAGATGTTTAAACAATTATGAAACATTATGTACAGTTATCACAATATTAGATGTTTAAACAATTATGAAACATTATGTACAGTTACTATATATATATATATATATATATATATATATATATATATATATATATATATTCATCATAAGTCTGATTTTGACATGTACACAGTTGGATATTCTTCACTAAGTGATACGGCTCTACGTATTTACTTACAGTAATATATGTATACATATATATTTAATCTCAAGTACACTTTCAACACTTTATTTAGCATTTGTACAGTCTAATTATTTTCCTTCAACTGTTTACTTATATGTACATAAACATATGTTTGTACTATTAGAAGTAAAATAGGACTGAATTCACTTAACCTAGATGCATCCCCTAGTATATCTACATAATTTAATTCTATTCACAGTTAAGGTACATGGGAGGTTTACTCAACGCATACAATTTAAACAGTAAGGGTTTATCATACAATTTATTATATTCCATCAGTAATTTAATCAAACTAAAATAATTCATCCAGAATTAAATTAGATGTATTCTATCAGCCATTAAATCAAAACAAACATTTGATCAGAGAAAGAGTAGATGAACATATATGAGTAGTTACCGAACAACAAATGGAACAACCAAGTTCCTCCCAACCTTAGAACAAAACAACCAATCTACTTGCTCTGTTCACACCCTAGCCTGACCATGAAGCCATGAGGGAGAATTCCAGAACTCCTCCTTAGCTATAATCCTTCTTTAGTTTCAGAAAATAATACTCCTCCCCGTCTCACACTCAAAAAACTGTGTTCATAACAACAGGTGATAAAAAAAAATCTGCAGCATAATAGGCAGCGTCCTGCCTCCTCCCATATGCTATATATCCAAAATAATTTGTGCCTAGTTCTTTTCCCTTGGGAATTTTTGTATATTTCCAAATCCTTGACTTTCAGGAGCTGCAAATGGACAAATTCATGATTTTCCACTTGTAACATTCAGCCCTGAGGTAGTTCCAACATGTTCCCCACTCATGGAGTCATGGACAATTGATTTCAACCTGGTTGTTCCATTTGTCCATCAGTAATACATAAACAAATATTTGTTTCGTACAAGTGTTATAGTCAAAGAGTTGGTTGGGAAAAATCAAATCCTTACCCAATAGTCATAATCATAATTTACAATTAACCAAATTCTAAATTCGAAATTGCCATAAATGGCAATAATTTTCGAATTTTGAATCTATCAAAAACGGAAATAAATTCCTAAGTATTTTCAGACTTAAAAATAATTTATTTTGGGGGATGTTACATAGAGGCTCTTAGGGAATATCCTGCACCGACGAACGTACCTGAAGTACATAAATTTGTGGGTTTAGCTGGATATTATCAATGGTTTGTCGAGGGTTTTTTAAAGATAACAATCCGATTATGGAATTGCAGAAGAAGAACAAGAAGTTTGTGTGGACCAAGAAATGCACGGAATAATTTTGAAGGCTCAAGGAGTTCTTGATGATAGCGTCAATACTAAAAGTCCCTGACATGGATGAGGACTTCTTGGTGTGCAATGATGCATCCAAGGAATGCTTATGTAGAGTCTTGATGCAAGACGATCGAGTGATCTCTTACAACTCAAGGAAGCTAAGAAGGCATGAGGAGAACTACGTGATGCATGATTCAAAGTTATTAGAAATTGCGTATGCCTTGAGAGTGTGGAGACACTACCTGATTGGATGAAAATTCGAACTGAAAAGAGACCATTGTGGTTTGCAGCACATTTTTTTTGCAGAATGACTTGAACGCATGACAAAGGCGTTGGTCAAACTTCTTGGCAAATCCGATTTGAGATTAAGTACATTATATGAACAGTGGTCAGAGTGACATATGCGTTGAGTAGGAGACCATGCATATTCTCGGTGATACCTCTTTAGGAGAATCTTCGAGAAAATATTCTAACTATACAGTTCGACGATGACTCGTATAAAGAGTTTAAGGAAATTATCGAACAAGATCTCATGATGGTATCAAGGTTTGAAGGATATACATTGGATAATGGTGGATTGATGAGGTATAATAACCGGATTTATGTACCACCTGGTGTCAACGCCCTTCCTCACAACTCGTAGGTCGAAAGGTCTACGTCAGCTCAGGATCTTTTCTTCCTTCTCAGCCCGAATAACTTCAAAAGGTTCTTCTATTTCCCTATCGGGAAATCTGCACCCACATAAAATCTTCGTGGGATCCCCTCTTCACACTTAGGGGATCGGACTTCGCGGATTCGCGAGGTCAATGGTCAAACGCTGTACTCTCGGATCGCCGATACCCGACACCTCAGTCAACGCTGACCTTTTCCTTCTCTTTCAAGACTTTCCCTATCACGATTTCGACATTCGCGATGTCAAACGACCTGCTTTACCGACTCCCGAACCCTGATGTACCAAAACTCTGACGCACGCGCGAGTTGACTGTTCAACGACTTCACTCCATCGACGTTTCGGAGTTCACAATATCGCGAATCTTGATGCTATTGTTTTGGGACTTCTCACCATGAAACTCCGATAACTAGTGCCACCTGTCCACCACTCTGAACCTTGTGGCCCACACTATCCCCTTGCCGTCGAGATATCGCGTTTCGCGATTTCGCGATTTTTGCTGCAATGTTTATGGAGTTCAACCTACGAAACCCTGATACACGATATACGTATAGATCCAATGGCCCTTGTAGCTCGGATCAATGGTCCTGCCCCTACAGAGATTTAAACCTCTCGGGAATACCTACAATATCTCCCCTGCACCTCCGTGAGATCTAACGACTCACGGGAATTCGTGGATTCTCCTCAGAGAATACCATCCATCCGTCCTTCCTTTGAGAAATTTGCGAAATGACTAAGTGTTCCTCCACGGAACTCATCCACCTACAGTGTAAACTTGTGACGCCTTCTTGAATCTTCCAGTCGTAGCTTCCCTGCGCTGTCCTTCCTCAGCTTTCAGAATATTATTGCACGCACTCCTTGCGGCAGACATTCAACAACTTCCAAGTGTTGAATCTTCGACTCTGCGCACACCTACAGCAACAGTCTCTCAATGCTTCACCGAGTTTCATAGCCCTGAAGCTTTGCTTGGTCTGTGCACTCCTTGCATGGATCCTGTGCCCAACTGCACTCTTGCAGAGATGAGAATAAGAGCTATCTCTATCTGAACCCTTTGTCAACGCACTCCTTGCGGACACTTCAACTGCACTCCTTGCAGGAACTCTCTGGCTCAAATAGAGAAACAATTGAAACTCATTCTTTCTTCCTCTCAGACTTCAACTCAAACATGAAATCATATACACAACATATAAAGCAAATGTATAACAGGAAGCAAACATTCATGAGCACATCATTCAGCATCAATACACAGAGAACAACGCAAAACCATGAATTTGAATCAATCTCTTTCTATTAATCCAAATATCTGTACATGGGTGTTCTTACACAGCTCTCTGCATGCTCTTGCTTCAATGCTTCAACTCCAATAATGTTACAATACACAATGAGGGTGTCTATATCCCGTTTCCCTCTTGCGCTCTCAAAAGCTGTCTATTCTAGAATTAAATTCAATATACTTTACATTAACTATTATAAATGCCTTCTACCTACTAAGGACGAGAGATAAAGGCTCAAGGTCCAATTACAATATACAAGTGCACCTCTTCTTAATGACTTCATTTAAGATCGCAAAACAACTTCCAAGACAATTCAAAATTTTGTGTTGGCGCTTGTCCAGCTGTCCACTTGCATTCACGCTAGCTCGCTTGATGTGGGAGATGCTCCTGCATCATACTCCCTGGCTTGAAAAACTTCATGGGCTCCTGTCCATGAGCTCCTGCACGGTCTATCCATGCTTCTGTATCTCTGCTTCGGTCTCCCAACTGGCATCTTCAACTGAATGGTCTTTCCACTTGACCAGATACTCAAAATATTGCTTTCACATGGTCTTCTTGCTTACTCTCTTATCCAGTATGCACTCCATCTACCGCTTTTCTGCAACTGGCATCTGTTTTGTCCACTGGATCACTGGCTGCTCATCTCTAGTCTCTGTTTCCCTAGTTTTATATGGGTACAAATCCGAGATATTGAATATCGGAGAAATTTCGATCCCATCGGGTAATTCAATCTCATAAGCATTCACCCCAAATTTCCTCAAGAGTTGGCAGCCAATTCACATTTTTCCCTTGTCTTATAAGCTGCCTACACCAATGTTTTGCAAACATCAATTTTTCGTCGCAATTTTCAAATAAACGACACTTTAATTTTTGCGACATTTGCGCATTTACCTTCGTTTTTGTTTTCACGACTGTAAGCGTGAAAATTTGGTCTTTCGTAGTCGCATTAAAATCATTATTTGAACTGTCGTTATCCTTCTTGTTGATGTGCCCATTGCGCTTACATTTCACTTATCATTATGCAGCTGGCAAAACCCTTTTGATCTATACTCATTGGACATTCTTGGATTGATTGTGTGACTTTCTCTCATTGAGTTTGTAATGCATGGGCGTTTGGATTTATGTGTTCTTTGATTTGATATACTTGAGCATTGGTTTCATGAAGATATATAGGTGTTATGATTAAACGCTTGATCTATTTCATTTGGTCGGTCAAGTGGCATGATTGTTGAACTATACTATAGTGGGTTAAACAGCTATGAGCACCGGTGGTTGTACATTATCAATGACTATTATGCATGGCCAGTGAATAACTCCACCACCTTCGCACGATGTCATTAATGCCTATCCCTTATCCCTGTTTCACCTCTGTTAGTTCAGGTAACCCTTCGTGCACTCTGCTCCTGTGTATGCTATGATCCAAACCCTGGACTCACCGTCTGCTCGCCTCCATGGCACCGGTGGTGCGAATCGAGACGAATGGTAGCCAAGCGTTGCTACTATTTGACAATGCCCGGAAAGAATTGGAGGATAATGGTTGGCTCACCTTTGTACAACGATTCAAGGGTTTTAATTTATTTTTTGCACAGCAGTTCGCCCTGACTTTTGATGGTTGTAGAGCCAAGGTGGGTGACATTCAGTTGGAACTCAACGAGGAGTTTATTAGTTCTGCTACAGGGTTACCATCCTCGGGCCATCACTGGTTTAAAAACTCTAAGGTTGAGGAAGTGTCGTGGCCACTATTGTTCATTTCACGAAAGGTCACATCCTGTGACAGAGGTATGCCCATATCCATGCTTAAACCACGATGGCATGACCTTTTGATAGTATTCAAACAATTTGTGACCTGTGAGGGCCGGTATGGACTCGTTTTTCTCTACCACCTACATTTGTTAATGAATTTTATAGGGTATCCATTGAATATGCCTTTCTATTTCCAGCGCAGCCTGTACAAAATGTCAAAAAGGTTTAAAAGGGAGAAGGCCGATAGTAGCATGTTCCACCATGGACTAATTAAACTTATCGTTATTCATCACTTCAGCCTCCACGGTGATAGTTGGCGATATTTTATCGCTCAAAATGGTTTTGATGATACAGACCCTGTCCAGATTGACAAGCCTATGGTTAATGAAACCAAGGTCAAGCCACCCGTGCCCTTCCATGTCCTACTTCCCTCTCCTAAGCCTTCGATTGACCCTGATATTGACTTACCCGATGTTATAACTGACAAGGCCGAGGCTATAAAAAAGCCTGCGAGCAAAAAGAATAGAGGTAACCCTACTGTTGATGGAAAAGGAAAAAAGAATGCTCGGCTTATCTCGAGAATGGCTAGGAATAAGCCTAAACCTAGTGTTGAGCAGAAGCCCATAATCCTTAGTGAGGATTCAGACTCTGACATAGAAT
>ML785096.1:632304-653787 GCA_009831015.1 Picea engelmannii | reverse complement strand
CCTACTGTTGATGGAAAAGGAAAAAAGAATGCTCGGCTTATCTCGAGAATGGCTAGGAATAAGCCTAAACCTAGTGTTGAGCAGAAGCCCATAATCCTTAGTGAGGATTCAGACTCTGACATAGAATGTTTTCTAGCTAATGAGTACCCTTACTCACAGGGTCTGTGCCCCGAGCCACCTTATGACTTCGTTTCAAATCTTCCCCCTTGCCTAAAAAACAATCCCAGTTACCCAGGAATCAAACTGCCTAACGAAACCCTCGGAAATGTAACCAAACCCTCACCTGCATTTTCAAAGCCCAGACAGTCATCCTGTGACCAATGCGATTTATGGTTGGAAAGATACTATATAGACGTTCATATGCTTCAATCAAAAATTAAATCGCTGCAAAATCAAGTTGCAGTATTGACTAGCCAAAGAGACAAACTTCAAGAAACTGATAGGAAGCAGAGAACCACTGGTTCTATCGTTTTCAAGAATGTTGAATTGGCTATAGCAGTTGTCAACTCCAAATTGTCATGATCAAGCCGTCTGCTCGTCATACAGGTATGAATTTTGATATCATTTTCATTTTGTGAATTCCTCGGATTAATGTGATGATGTGAGTTTGGTTTTCGAATAGCTCTGTCTATCCTTTGAAATGGCTCTGTCATAATGTCATTCATCATGTACATTGTTCTCGCTTTGCTAAAAATGAATGAAATTTTCGATTTGGATACACGATTCGCTCATACCCAGTTTAGCCACTGATAGATTTTCATCGGATTTGATTCATTTGTCTGTTAAGTTAATGAGATCGATGGTTTCATTTCGATTGGGTTTGTTTGTATCTAATATGAACAGGAAGTTGTCATGCTAAATTTAGATTACAATCATGCTTCGATTTGATTTCATTATGGTTAGATTATATCGGCTCTAATTTAGTTTTTGTGCTGTGGTTTCAGAACAACTTCGTGAGTTTGAATTGATGTCATGCAATCCCTTAAATCAGGAATACAACTCTGTTTGATTTCAATTTGGAAAGAATGACTTTGTTTTTCATGAAAACAATATTCTCATTTATGCCTGTGCAAATTATATCTACGCCTAAATCGTGGAACGGTTTGGATTCACGACAGCTATGTTAAACCCCATCTGTTTGATTCTCTTGATTGGATTGTTGTGTATCTTCAATTAGTTTGATCGATTTTATGAGTTGTATTTGTATAAAAAATAGACTTGATTGCATCTCTGTTAATTTTAATTTTCAAACGAGTTTGTTAACTCGAATCAACTTATGTCATTCTGTCAAATTCGTATGAGGAAATTCGGGTAATAGTCGTTTCAAAATGAAAACAAGAAATGATTTCGTGAATGATTTTGTCTACCCCAATTTGCAATAACAAACGATTGGATAATTCTTGCGAACTCTGTTACCAACTGATTGATCCTGTTATGATTTCATGAGTTCATTTACGCGCCAGTTTTGATTTAATTCGCCCACGGCATGGATAATTTTTTATGGCAATACAGTTATGTCGATTGGGAAAAGAGCTTGTTTGGATTCGATCGTCTCTCATGTTTATGAGGCAGCATAACAATTGCCTGCAATTTTTTTTAAGTGTATCAATTTCAGTTTGATATGAAACGATTTCATCACTGTTTGATTATGATTCTATTCACCCGACTTTGTGGCAACACACGAAACAGAGCATATGCTTCTCTGTAGTCATTTGATTTTAGTTTTGTTTTGATCTTGAATTAGTATAGCAATCTCAATTTGAATGATTTTTTTGTCTTTCAATTAGCTATTAGGTACTTGTAAATAGTTGAACTTAATTCTTTAAAAGATTTGAATTGATTTTTATGCTGATTCTGTGTCTGATTTAGACCAGCTACAGAATTGCAAGATTCTGCAGCTAGTCTATAGAATTAGATTTTTTATCATTTTATCAATGAAATATCCTTCGAACTTGTCCATTTTTAACCCTTTTCAGGTACATCCAAATTGCATTGGGCATGTTGGACAGTCTAAGAGATATTTCTGTGTTTTAGTTTTATTTTAGGTTCCTAGTTTAGTCAGACTTGGGATATCTTCCCAGATTTTATGTAAACAGTTTGATAACTTCCACAGGGATGTTTTACCCTGTGGAAGGTCTTTAAATACTTATTATTTTGTGTAATAAGGATCATCCTCACTTGTGGGAGAACCGGGTTATGGATTTCTAATACAAACTGAGATAGGAGTTGATGTTTTGCTACAGCTTTCGGTTTTCAATATATCAATCTTTTGTTTCAAGTTTATACATGTCGTTTGTAGTTGATTATAGACTACTTTAGCTATCATAGTCTATTGCAGAATGATATGAATTAATTAATGCTTTATCCATAATCTGATCTCTTTCATTATTTAAAAAGTACAACAATTGCTCTTCTCTTCTTCATTAATTGAATCATTTTGTATAAGTCTTTGCATACAGGTTTATCTAACTGTGAAGATTTATAAATTATAAGATTGTTGTTATTTTTATGTCTTGTTTGTCCTATAATCAAACTTGGAGAGCACTGCAGCTATCATTTATGAGAACCTCCTGGATCATTTGGTGCGGGTTTCCTCCCTCCGATAAGCTAAGACAATCATCGTACACAGGACAAATCTGGAGCGTTTCTCCAGGTTAGTTTGTTATTTATTTGTTAGTATAATATTAGTATTTTAGTTAGATATATGTTTAGTTAAATGTGTAGTTGGAATTAGTATATTAGTCATTTAGTTTAGTTAGTTTTTGTTTTATTTCTTGTTCATAAAATTACAAAATCAACAAAAAATACCTCTCACTGTCTTGGGGCAGAATATAAATGAGTTTTTCAGGTTTACTTCAAATCTATAAATTGTAGATATTGTACATTTTGTGAATAAGTTTTATTTATGTTAGTAGTTAGATAGTTAATTAGTTAGTAGATTGTATATATAGAATAGTTATTTTAGTTAGTTTTGTTTGTTTAATAGTTAGTTTTAGTTAGATTAGTTTATTAGTTTGTTTAATAGTTAGTTTTATTTAGATTAGTTAGTTTAGAATAGTTTTCATTTTTTGTTTTCTTATGACCTTAGATCGGCTAACGGAGCCGCTAAACCCGTCAGGGTGGTTCATCCCAAATGACTTGGGTTATTAGACAACCCCGGACCGGTTCCACTCTTCCAGTTGATGGACGGTCATTTTCGCCCGTCAACAAATGGCGCTAGAAGGAGGGCCTGAATTTAATTAATGGCACGAGGCAGTCGCAAGAATCCTCCACCACCTAATCATTCACCTATTGTGACTAGAAGCCATTCAAATGATAATATTCCCCCTCAAACAACAACTACTTCAACCGACGATCCACAGATCACAGTTGAGCCAGCAACCCCTAATCCTACAGGTGGTGACATACAAGAGATTATCCATCAATCTCTTATAAAAGCACATAGTGCCTTAGCTCGTCTGAGACAACCAAACCATCCATGGGGTCAACCTTTGGACTTCTCTGATATCAGAGAACAATTAGGAGACACTAACCTCACTTTGAATCATACAGATCCAATCTTAAATCCTGCTACAGGAGGATCTGGGATACCTCCTTCACCACCTCCATCATCTCCTTCCTCTTCTGGAGGATATTCCTCTGACGAAGGAAATTCTCCTTCTCAGCCTTCCACACCCACTACACCAATGGAAAATCAGAACAACCCTGCTAGACCCTGGCTTGACCATGATGTCGTAGTTGTACCTGGAGAAAAACATCCTCTACCTAAACACCCAGAGAAATGGCTTCCCAAGTTTGACCCTGATTCGAAACATATCGCTGAAGATCACATTAAAAAATTTATGTTAGCCATAAGATTCCGCAATGTCGAACATGAAGATGTTGTCTGTAGGTTGTTCCCCTATACTTTCGAGGGAAATGCATCCACATGGTACTTTTCCCAATAACCCCATACCATCGTGTCTTGGGAAAAGTTTGAGTCATGCTTTTTGGAAAAGTTCAGAGACGGTAAGCCTCTGGAAGTCCTAGTCATGGACCTTTCTAGCTTAAGAATGAACCCAAAATAAAAAGTTGAAGACTTTAATCAAAGATTCCTAACACTCAAAAACCAAATCCATATGGATTACATGCCTGCTGAGAGTCTTATAATAACATACTACACTAAATATCTGCATCAAAGTATATCTATTTGGGTTAAATGATCTACGAAAGCCATGTTGTTAGAAGCCTTCGAGGAGGCCAGCCAGATTGAAAAAGACATACTTAGTCTTAAAGACTCTTCTAGCAACGAAATCGAGACTAGTTCCTCTTCCAAAAAGAAGATCAAAATCCTCCCCAGGCCCACTCAAAGTAAAATACAACCTGAAAGCTCTGATTTAGAAAACTTAACTAAAGTTATTCAGAAACTGTCAAATCAAGTTATAGACTTAAAAAGAACGACCGAAGAAGCTTCCTCGAGCAAAGAGCCTTACAAAACCCCGTTCCGGAAGCCTTTTCCTACCAACCGACCTAATCCAACCACCGAAGGCCTAAATCTAGAAAGTCTGCAATGCGCCCTTCAAACAATTCTAGAAGCCCAAGATAAATTGATGCCTCCTGAGATCCCCGAGGAGGTAGTTGAACAAGAAACAGTTCAAGAAGAAGAGTCTTCTCCAAACATTTTTGGACACTTCTCGGATAGCATATTTCAAGCTAACTTCGAGAAAATTCATCCTTATAATACCAGGAGTAAGACAACAAATAAATCTTCTACCGAAAACACTACAACTTCGCCTCCAAAGAAATCTAAATCAGCTAAGACTAAACAGAGTAATGTGAACCCCAACTTAGATTATGATGTGGTTGAAGATCTTAAAAAGTTAAGGGATAACATTCGCGTTTATGAGTTATTGAAATTTCCATTTTTGTTACAAAAAATGTTACAAAATATTTCAGAGAATGGAAAAAATGGTAATTCAAGTGGTAATAAGGTTGTTCAAAACAAAGTCCCTCAGAAGACTTCCACTAAAAACAATCTTGATCCTCAAGATAAAGGAAGCCTTCTTGTAAATAATGTAAATAATGTAAATAATGTAGATAAAGTAGTTTTAGAAACTGTGAGTAAAAAGCCACAAGCTACCACTCTTAGTACTCGCAAAAATGTACCTCCTTTCTTGTTAACTTTTGAAATCTTCAATAGAAATGTGCATAATTGTATGGTAGACTCAGGAGCGTCATCCAATGTGATGTCTTGGTCTGTTTGCCAAAAGATTAATGTTGAAGTTGAACCCTCTACCTTAAAAAGCATACAACTTGATCGGACCAATGTGAAAGTTATAGGCGAACTAAAGAATGTGATTATTAGATTATCGTCTAACCCCAAGGTTCATCAAATTATTGATATAATTGTTGTGGATATTCCAGAAGTGTATGGTCTCTTTTTAAGTAGGGACTGGTCGGAGAAGCTACACGGTTATTTTTCTACAGATTGGTCTCATCTATGGCTTCCAGAAAATGGTAAGCCTAACAAGACAAAAGTGAATCGTGAATGCTACCTTAAGTTCACGGTCACAGATTTGAACGATCCCAATGAACCATTTACACCTTCTGTTGATTCACCTGAAGTACAAGGGATGGATACCTTCTTCCACAATTTCATGACCGAGGCTTCACCTATCACCAATCCAGAACAAAAATCTGAGATTGTAGCATATATGCAGCCAACAGCTTCTACGTAACGATCTCATGTGCCCGATGGAAATCAAATTTGGTCTCTTTATTTCGACGGGTCAAAATCCAAAGAAGGAGCTGGAGCAGGCTGCGTCATTATCGATCCGGCAGGTAACAAGACATTAATTGCATGTAGATTGGAATTTGAATGTACTAATAATACTGCAGAATATGAGGCTTTACTGCAAGGTATCAGAAAAGATTTGGATATGAACATTCAAAACTTGGCTATTTTTGGCGACTCCGATATAGTGGTTAGACAGGTAAGAGATTATATCCACTGTCTGTCGCCACATCTCAAAATATACCAGTCTGAGGTATGGAATTTAATGAATAAATTTTATGCTTTCAATATAAATTCCATTCCTAGATTAAATAATGTTGAAGCAGATTTATTAGCTAATGTAGCTTCTAAACTCCTTCCTGCAAAAGGCTTGTCCCCAGACGCATTCTTCGTTGAGCTGTTGTTTCGACCATCTGTTCTGACAACATCACGAACTGGAGAGTCTTTGACGACGATCAGCATATTATTAACTTTCTACACATGGAAGAAACCTTTCAAGGCGCGGTGATAGACGAACGCACGCACGCACGACAATTTGCACGATTTTACAGTAATACCTGATCCGAAAACTCCTGAAACTCTATCGGACATGGTAAATCCGATACCCAAATCTGTAGTTAGATTAGAGAAGTTTTATGATTTTGAAGATAAATTTAAAAAGACGGTCAACTGTAAAACTAATAGTTCCTCATTATCTTATGAAAAAGTAAACTTAGGAACTATTGAAAATCCTCAGTGCATTAATCTAGGGTTGGGATGTTCTCAACAAGAAAAAGATGCATTTATTAAATTATTCAAAGAATTTAAAGATGTCTTTGCATGGACGTATGATGACCTTAAAACTTTCAACCCTAACATCATACAGCATGTCATCCTGATGAAGCCCCAAACCTTACCCTTTCAACAAAAATTGAGGAAAATGCACCCTAAACTCGAACCGACCGTTCAAAAAGAATTGAATAAACTCCTAAATGCTAAGATCATTTTTCTTGTTAGACATACTCAATGGGTTTCTAACCTCATCCCAGTCCGGAAGAAAAGTGGGGAAATCCGACTCTGTGTCGATTTCCGAAACCTTAATAGAGCATCTGATGAAGACAACTATCTTTTCCCACCCATGGAACAGATCCTTCAACAGGTATTTGGTTCTGAGAGGCTATCCTTACTAGATGGTTTCTCAGGGTACAACCAAGTCCTGGTGTCTCCACCAGACCAACTTAAAACTACCTTCCGTACTTCGTGGGGCACTTATGCTTATCGTAAAATGCCCTTTGGATTGATTAATGTTGGTGCCACTTTTCAAAGAGCAATAAACATTTCTTTCCGAGGCTTAATAAATCAGTCTGTCATAGTTTACTTGGATGATGTGACTGTATTTTCTAAAAATAAGGACGATCATCTAGCTCACTTACGAGCCGTTCTACAACGATGTCGTAAATACGGCATCTCCTTGAATCCCCAAAAGTCCATCTTTGCAGTAGAACAGGGTAAACTCTTAGGATTCATTGTGTCTAGTGAAGGAATGATTATTGACCCCGAAATGACTCAAGTCATCGCGAAAATTCCCCCTCCTACATCCAAAAAATCTATGCAGTCTTTCTTAGGCCAGATTAACTTTGTGAGAAGATTTGTCCCCAACTTCTTCGAAATGGTCAGGCCTTTGCAGAACCTAATAAAGAAAGACGCCCAATATCACTGGGGATCCATAGAAAATCAAGCTTTTAATGCAATAAATAAGGCCATAATAGACGCTTCGTCTCTCATGAGCCCTGACTTCTCTCAAGACTTTACACTCTATACTTTTTCCTCTGACCGTTCTGATGCCGTCGTCTTAACCCAAAAGAATGCAGAGAACAATGAAGTACCCATTTCCTTTATGAGATCCTCTTTCAAAGGTGTTGAACTTAATTACCCAGTGGTAGATCGACAAGACAACGTTTTTTTCAAAGTAGTTAAACACTTTCGATCCTATCTTTTGAAGTCTAGGATGAAAGTCATTGTCCCCTACCCAGCCGTTAGGAAATTGTTAGTGCAGAAGGAACTTGGTGAAAAAAGAGCCAACTGGGTCACCTCCTTGCAGGAGTATGACATAGAAATCACCCCAGCTCAGATAGTGAGAGGCCAAGGGTTATGCAAGTTAGTTGTTGATTCAGCAGTAGGACGGCAAGAAGAAAGCGATACGTCAAACCTAGGACAGAGTGATCAAAGTCTAATCTGTTGCACACAAAACCCTGTCACTCCTTGGTATGACGACATAAGATTCTGTCTTGAACATGGGTCAGCACCTCGTCACCTAGATCCCGCTAAAAGAAGAGCACTGAGATTAAAATCCGCCTTCTTTCATCTGTTTAATGGTATCCTGTTTCGTCAGAGTTTTGACGGCGTACTGATGCGATGTCTTGAAAAAGATGAAGCAGAAAAAGTCTTGCTAGAGTTGCATGCAGGAGAAGTTGGTGGACATTTTGGTGGTGATACCACCTCTCACAAGGTTTTAAGAGCTGGTTATTACTTTCCCACGCTTTTTAGAGACGCCCATGCCTTGTGTCGTAAATGTATCATCTGTCAAAAAGCATCAGGGCGGTTACAAAAACCAGCCTTTCCTTTGGAGCCCATTTCAGTGGATTATCCTTTTCAGCAGTGGGGCCTTGATATCATAGGTCCAATCAACCCCCCATCCTCACAACAACAAAAATTTATTGTGACAACCACATATTACTTTACCCGATGGTATGAAGCCGCTACGTTAAGAACTATCAACACCAGTCAGGTAATTACCTTTCTAAATTCGAATATTATCACTCGTTTCGGTATCTCTAACTGTTTAGTATTCGATAATGCTTCTTACTTTTCCTCTCTTGAGATGAGCGAGTTCTCTTTGGAAAAAGGAATTAAGCTGAAGTATTCTGCTAGCTATTACCCCCAGGGCAATGGATTGGAAGAATCAACGAATAAGAACTTGATCAAAATCATCAAGAGAACCGTCATTGAAAATTACAAAAATTGGCACAATACGCTTTTGAACGCGCTGTGGGATGATAGGGTAATGCCAAAATATGGTATAGGTAACTCCCCCTTTTTTCTCGTTTATGGCAGAGAAGCAATTCTGCCACCTCACATTCTTCTTCCTTCACTACAATTGTCATAGAAAGTCCAAGAAGAATATTGTCCCCCTTTGGAAAGCCGAATTAATGCTTTGATGAAGCTAGAAGAGGTAAGAACCCAAGATAAACGCAAGTTAGATCAGCATCAACTATTGGTTAAAAGTTGGTTCGATTCTAACTCTGCTTCTGATAGAAATTTTGAAGTAGGCGACCTCGTCCTGAAGTGGGACAAACTGCATGAGGGAAAGGGAGAACACACTAAATTTCAAAACTTGTGGCTTGGACCATTTTTAATTGCTGAAAAGTTGGGTCCCAGTTCTTTTCGATTGCAGAATCTTGAGGGTCATCTTGAAACCTACTCGGTGAATGGCCAAACCCTGAAAAGATACTTTGCTTGATAACAATCCTTGTATATTATGTACATATTTTTCTTTTGTTTGCTTTTTTCGTTTGCCTTTTTCTTTTGATTTTTGATTTGAATTTATCAGTTTGTGTTTTTGGAAACACACATACCTATACACTGAGCTATGCAAACCAAGACAACAGAAAATTCCTTCGCTAAAATAATGGCTAAGAAAATTTGTACAAACATCAATGGTATATTTCTGAATTTTTTTATTTGTGTCGGAAAAAGTCTGTTGTTTGAAAGAAGATGATTGATTTCAATCTCTGAGTAAAGCTTGTCATGATCATCTATTATCCTTTTACACTATCCCTATTCCTTAAGGGAATGACTCAAAAGATGTCTCCCTGCCTTAGGAAGTTGTTTTTGTAAATGAAACATCTCTGGATCTTAATGAAGGACAGTTCTAAAAATTCTGATGAGGTCTGAAAAAAATGTGTTAAAATATCATAATTTTAGGCGTCACCCCGCTCAACTATATCTCTTCAAAAAACAAAATAAATTATTTATAGAGCTGTGGGAAGTGCTTGTAAACCCGCCGGGATGCTGAACAAGTCTGCTGGTAGCGGGTAAATGCATGAATTCCGCCAAGACAACTTCTCCAGGGTACTGAACAGGCCCGCTGGCAGCGAAGCAATGCCGGGTATATGAAAATTTGCAAATAAGAATCCTCTTAATGTCCTTTATTCTGATCCAGAACTTCTTGGCAAGATACAGATGTCAGAGTGGGTTAAATGACAACCCTTTCGAGGCTATGGATGCCTGTTGGCAGCAGTGGCTCTGTCAATAGTATTGGAGATTTTATCTTTAATATCGTGATTCGCTGGTCTCAAGACTATTATCAATTTTCATCTTTTAAAACACTGCTGGAATAATTGGTAAGTAATGATGTTTATACGATTTTTTGGTTGTTGTTTTTGAATCGAAATTATCTTTGTTGTCTTAATCTGAATTTGTTCCTTTGGGCAGAGATAACTGCTTCTACCAGTGTGTCGCCATTGTTGGTAGCCAATTCACATTTTTCCCTTGTCTTATAAGCTGCCTACACCAATGTTTTGCACACATCAATTTTTCGTCGCAATTTTCAAATAAACGACACTTTTTTTTTTGCGACATTTGCACATTTACCTTTGTTTTTGTTTTCATGACTGTAACCGTGAAAATTTCTTCTTTTGTAGTCGCATTAAAATCATTATTTGAACTGTCATTATCCTTCTTGTTTATGTGCCCATTGCGCTTACATTTCACTTATCATTATGCAGTTGGCAAAACCCTTTTGATCTGTACTCATTGGACATTCTTGGATTGATTGTGTGACTTTCTCTCATTGAGTTTGCAATGCATGGGCGTTTGGATTTATGTGTTCTTTGATTTGATCTACTTGAGCATTGGTTTCATGAAGATATATAGGTGTTACGATTAAACCCTTGATATATTTCATTTGATATGATACCTATGTTCGTTTTTTCAAAACTATTGGCATGTTGATTATATGAAGAAGCATTGGCACATTGGTTAAACTCTTGATATGAGTTGTTACAATACATTGGCACATTGTTCCAAAACATTGGTATTGGTTTCGATTCATGGCATAACGTTGATTGTGCACGCTGGTTTATACACTTACCATTGATTTCATTGGTCAGGCAAGTGGCATGATTGTTGAACTATACTATAGTGGGTTAAACAGCTATGAGTGCCGATGGTTGTACATTAGCAATGAATATTATGCATGGCCAGTTAATAACTCCACCACCTTCACACGATGTCATTAATGCTTATCCCTTATCCCTTTTTCACCTCTGTTAGTTCGGGTAACCCTTCGTGCAATCTGCTCCTGTGTATGCTATGATCCAAACCCCTGGACTCACCGTGTGCTCAGATCCATGGAACCGGTGGTGCGAATCGAGCCGAACGGTAGCCAAGCCTTGCTACTATTTGACAATTCCCGGAAAGACTTGGAGGATAAAGGTTGGCTCACCTTTGTACAGTGATTCAAGGGTTTTAATTTATTTGTTGCACAACAGTTCGCCCTGACTTTTGATCGCTATAGAGCCAAGGTGGGTGACATTTAGTTGGAAATCAACGAGGAGTTTATTAGTTCTGCTATAGGGTTATCATCCTCGGGCCAGCGTTGGTTTAAAAATTCTAAGTTCGAGGAGGTGTTGTGGCCACTACTGTTCATTTTGCGAAAGGTCACATCCTGTGACAGAGGTATGCCCATATTCATGCTTAAACCACAATGGCATGACCTTTTGATAGTAGTCAAACAATTCGTGACCTGTGAGGGCTGGTATGGACTCGTTTTTCTCTACCACCTGTGTGTGTTAATGAATTTTATAGGGTATCCATTGAATATGACTTTCTATTTCCAGCGTAGCCTGTACAAAATGTCAAAAAGGTTTAAAAGGGAGAAGGTGGATAGTAGCCTGTTCCACCATGGACTAATTAAACTTATCATTACTCATCACTTAAGCCTCCACGGTGATAGCTGGTGAGCTTTTATCGCTCGAAATGGTTTTGATGATACAGACCCTGTCCAGATTGACAAGCCTGTGGTTAATGAAACCAAGATTGGGCCACCTGTGCCCTTCCATGTCCTACTGCCCTCTCCTCAGCCTTCGGTCGACCCTGATATTGACTTACCCGACGTTATAATTGACAAGGCCGAGGCTATAAAAAAGCCTGCAAGAAAAAATATTAGAGGTAACCCTACTGTTGATGGCAAAGGAAAAAAGAATGCTCGGGTTATCTCGAGAATGGCTAGGAATAATCCTAAACCTAGTGTTGAGCAGAAGCCCATAATCCTTAGTGAGGATTTGGACTCTGACATAGAACCTTTTCTAGATAATGAGTACCCTTACTCACAGGGTCTGTGCCCCAAGCCACCTTATGAATTCGTTTCGAATCTTCCCCCTTGCCTAAAAAACAATCCCAGTTACCCAAGAATCAAACTACCTAACGAAACCCTCGGAAATGTAACCAAACCCTCACCTGCATTTTCAAAGCCCGGACAGTCGTCTTGTGACCAATGCGATTTATGGTTGGAAAGATACTATATAGACGTTCCTGTGCTTCAATCAAAAATTAAATCGCTGGAAAATCAAGTTGCAGTATTGACCAGCCAAAGAGACAAACTTCAAGCAACTGATAGGAAGCAGAGAACCACTAGTTCCATCATTTTCAAGAATGTTGAATCGGCTACAATAGTTGTCAACTCCAAATTGTCATGATCAAGCCGTCTTCTCGTCATACATTTATGAATTTTGATATCATTTTCGTTTTGTGAATTCCTCAGATTAATGTAATGATGTGAGTTTGGTTTTCAAATAGCTCTATCTATCCTTTGAAATGGCTCAGTCATAATGTCATTCATCATGTACATTGTTCTTGCTTTGCTAAAAATGAATGAAATTTTCGATTTGGATACACGATTCGCTCATACCCAGTTTAGCCACTGATAGATTTTCATCCGATTTGATTCGTTTGTCTGTTAAGTTAACGAGATCGATGGTTTCATTTCAATTGGGTTTGTTTGTATCTAATCTGAATAGGAAGTTGTCATGATAAATTTAGATTACAATCATGCTTCGATTTGATTTCGTTATGGTTAGATTATATCGGCTCTAATTTAGTTTGTGTGCTGTGGTTTCGGAACAATTTCTTGAGTTTGAATTGATGTCATGCAATCCCTTAAATCAGGAATACATCTCTGTTTGATTTCGATTTGGAAAGAATGACTATGTTTTTCATGAAAACAATATTCTCATTTACGCCTGTGCAAATTATATCTACGCCTGAATCGTGGAATGGTTTGGATTCACGACAACTATGTTAAACCCCAGCTGTTTGATTCGCTTGATTGGATTGTTGTGTATCTTCAATTAGTTTGATCATTTTTATGAGTTGTATTTGTATAAAAAATAGACTTGATTGCAGCTCTGTTAATTTTAATTTTCAAACGAGTTTGTTAACTCAGATCGACTTATGTCATTCTGTCAAATTCGTATGAGGAAATTTGGGTAATAGTCGTTTCAAAATGAAAACAAGAAATGATTTCGTGAATGATTTTGTCTACCCCAATTTGCAATAACAAACGATCGGATAATTCTTACGAACTCTATTACCAACTGATTGATCCTGTTATGATTTCATGAGTTCATTTATGCGCCAGTTTTGATTTAATTCGCCCACGACATGGATCATTTTTTATGGCAATACAGTTATGTCGATTGGAAAATGAGCTTGTTTGGATTCAATCGTGTCTCTTGTTTATGAGGTAGCATAACAATTGCCTGCGATTTGTTTTAAGTGTATCGATTTCAGTTTGATATGAAACGATTTCATCACTGTTTGATTATGATTTTGTTCACCCGACTTTGTGGCAACAAACGAAACAGAGCATATGCTTCTCTGTAGTCATTTGATTTTAGTTTTGTTTTGATCTTGAATTAGTATAGCAATCTCAATTTGAATGATTTGTTTGTCTTTCAATTATCTGTTAGGTACTTGTAAATAGTTGAATTTAATTCTTTAAAAGATTTGAATTGATTTTTATGTTGATTTTGTGTCTGATTTAGACCAGCTACATAATCGCAAGATTATGTAGCTAGTCTATAGAATTAGATTTTTTATCATTTTATCAATGAAATATCCTTCTAAATTGTCCATTTTTAACCCTTTTCGGGTACATCCGAATTGCATTGGGCATGCTGGACAGTCTAAGAGATATTTTTGTGTTTTAGTTTTATTTTAGGTTCCTAGTTTAGTCAGACTTGGGATATCTTCCCAGATTTTATGTAAATAGTTTGATAACTTCCATAGGGATGTTTTACCCTGTGGAAGGTCTTTAAATACTTATTATTTTCTGTAATAAGGATCTTCCTCACTTGTGGGAGAAACGGGTTATGGATTTCTAATACAAACTGAGACAGGAGTTGATGTTTTGCTATAGCTTTCGCTTTTCAATATATCAATCTTTTGTTTCAAGTTTATACATGTCGTTTGCAGTTGATTATAGACTACTTTAGATATCATAGTCTATTGCAGAATGATATGAATTAATTAATGATTTATCCATAATCTGATCTCTTTCATTATTTAAAAAGTACAGCAATTGATTGTTTCAGTTAATGAATCACATATTTCTCTTCTTCATTAATTGAATCATTTTGTATAAGTATTTGCATACAGGTTTATCTAACTGTGAATATTTATAAATTATAAGATTGTTGTTATTTTTATGTCTTGTTTGTCCTGTAATCAAACTTGGAGAGCACTGCAACTATCATTTACGAGAAGCTCCTGGACAATTCGGTGCGGGTTTCCTCCCTTCGATCAGCTAAGACAATCATCGTACACAGGACAAATCTAGAGTGTTTCTCCAAGTCAATTTGTTATTTATTTGTTAGTATAATATTAGTATTTTAGTTAGATATATGTTTAGTTAAATGTGTATTTAGAATTAGTATATTATTCGTTTCGTTTAGTTAGTTTTTGTTTTATTTCTTGTTCATAAAATTACAAAATCAACAAAAAATACCTCTCACTCTCTTGGGGCAGAATATAAATGAGTTTTTCAAGTTTTATTCAAATCTGTAAATTGTAGATATTGTACATTTTGTGAATAAGTTTTATTTATGTTAGTAGTTAGATAGTTAATTAGTTAGTAGATTGTATATATAGAATAGTTATTTTAGTTAGTTTTGTTTGTTTAATAGTTAGTTTTAGTTAGATTAGTTTATTAGTTTGTTTAATAGTTAGTTTTAGTTAGATTAGTTAGTTTAGAATAGTTTTCCTTTTTTGTTTTCTTAGGACCTTAGATCGGTTAATGGAGCCGCTAAACCCGTCAGGGTGGTTCATCCCAAACAACTTGGGTTATTAGACAACCCCGGACCGGTTCCACTCTTCCAGTTGACGGACAGTCGTTTTTGCCCATCAACAATACTCCCTGGCTTGAAACATTTCATGGGCTCCTGTCCATGAGATCTTGCACGGTCTATCCATGCTTCTGTATCTCTGCTTCGGTCTCTCAGCTGGCATCTTCAACTAAATGGTCTTTCCACTTGACCAGATACTCAAAATATTGCTTTCACATGGTCTTCTTGCTTAGTCTCTTATCTAGTATGCACTCCATCTGCGACTTTTCTGCAACTAGAATCTGTTTTGTCCATTGGATCACTGGCTGCTCATCTTCAGTCTATGTTTCCCCAGTTTTATATGGGTACAAATCTGAGATATTGAATATCGCAGAAATTCCGATCCCATCGGGTAATTCAATCTCATAAACATTCGCCCCAAATTTCCTCAAGACCTTACATGGCCCGATTTTCTTCATCTTCAACTTATTGTATGCTCCACTCGGGAACCTTTCTTTTCTCAAATGTGCCAAAACCAGATCACCAACCTCAAACTGAAGTTGTCTTCTATGCTGATTGACTGTATGCTTATACTATTGGCTTGATTCCAACAATCGTTCCTTCACCTGGCTGTGAAGTTCCTTCATTGCCTCTGTGAATTCCTCTGCACTAGCGCTCCTAATCGCAGTCTGTTCAAAATACCTCAGTTCATAAATTCCTCTCAGTTGCATGCCATAAACAACCTGAAATGGACTCTGTCCTGTGCTCCTCTTCACCGAGTCATTATAAGCAAAATCTGCCTGTGGTAATATGTTGTCCCACTGGCTGTGGTGTTCTGTCACCAAGCTTCTCAGCAAGTCTACCAGACTTATGTTTATTACTTTTGTCTGTCCATCCATCTGAGGATGATAAGATGAACTAAATGCCAAGTTAGTTCCCAACTTCTTCCATAAGGTCCTCCAAAAATTCTCTATGAACTTGGTATCATGATCCGAAACAATGCTTCTTGGCAACCCATGAAGTCGAATGACCTCTTTCAAAACAGGTTCGCAATGTGAGTTTCATCACTGGTCTTTTGACATGGAATGAAGTGTGCCATTTTGGAAAATCTATCCACCACCACAAAGATTGAATCAACACCTCTTTGTGTTTTTGGCAACCCCAATACAAAATCCATGCTAATCGCGTCCCACGGCCTCTCTGGTATGGGAAATGGTTGATAGAATCCCGCATTCTACTTCCTTCCCTTCGAATGCTGGCAAATTCTGCACCTGTCTACAAATCTCTTGACATCTGCTCGCATTCTCGGCCAAAAATATGACCCGTTCAACTTTGTGAACGTCTTTTCATGACCAAAGTTCCCTGCCAATCGTCCACTGTGTTTCTTCTTCAGCAAGTTCTCCCTCATGGAGCATTTCAGAATACACAGTTGATTACCTTTAAATAGTAATCCTTCTTGGATAATATAGTCTGTCCAAGGGCTCCTATCTCTGACAACTAGATTCTCAGCTGCGTCATACGCCTCCTTAAAATATGGATTGTCAGCGTACATGTCCCTGAGATCATCAAAACCCAATGTTTTGACAATGAACTCCTGCAACAAAAAACACTTCATGCTCAAAGCATCAACCACTTTGTTAGCAGTACCAGAAATATGTTTAATCACAAATGTGAAATTCTGCATATACTCAACCCATTTGACATGCTTCTGATTCAACTTCTCATGTTGAGTCACAAACTGCAGTGCATGATTGTCATTGTACAATACAAACTCTTTCAGGATCAAGTAATGCCTCCATTTCTTCAATGGCTGTATGATAGCATAAAATTCCTTATCATAAGTGGAGTATTTCACTTTCGCCTCATTCAGCTTCTCGCTGAAATATGCTATCGTCTTGTCTTCCTGACTTAAGACTACCGCGATTGCAAATCCGCTTGCATCACATTTCACCTGAAATGTCTTCTAAAAATCCGGCAACACCAACACTGGTCGTTCCAAAATCTTCCTTTTCAACAGATTGAAACTTTTCTCAGCCTCTTCAGTCCAGTGCAAAGACTTGTGTCTTTTCTTCACTGTATCCATCATCGCTGCACTAATTCCACTGAAATTTCTGATGAACTTCCGGTAGAAACTAGCTAATCCATGAAAACTTCTCACCTCAAAAACATTTCTCGGTGATGGCCAATTCTTAATCACTTCCACCTTATCTGGATCCATCCTCAACTCATTTGCAGAAATAACAAATCCCAAATAAATGAGTTATGTCTTCATGAATGAGGACTTCTTCACATTTATCAACAACTTATCTTGATGTAGTTTGTGCATCACTGTAGCCAAATGCTTCAGATGATATGCCACTGTTTTACTGTAAACCAGTATGTCATCTAAATACACAATGACAAATTTCCGGATGAACTCCCTCAGGAGTTCGTTCATCAATATCATGAAGGTACTTGGAGAATTTGTCAAGCCAAACGGCATAACAATCCATTCATACAAACCCTCGTATGTTTTGAATGTTGTCTTCCATTCATCACCTTCTCTCATGTGAATCTGATGATAACCACTTTTCAAATCAATCTTTGAAAAATACTTTGCCCCACTCAAGCAATCCATCAGATCATCCATCCTCGGAAATGGAAATCTGTACCTGATGGTTATCTTGTTGATTTCCCTTGAGTCAGTACACATCCTCCAGCCTCTGTCTTTCTTCGGACTGAGTTTTGTTGGAACAACACATGGACTCAAGATTTCCCTGACCAAACCTTTGTCTAACAACTCCTGGACTTGCCTCTTGACCTCTTCATTCTCTTGCGGCATCAATCTGTACGTATCTTTGTTTGGAAAACTGGCGCCTGGTATGAGATCAATATGATGACTCACACTTCTGATCAGTGGCAACGAATGAGGTAATTCGTCCACTAATATGTCAACGAACTCTTCCAGCAGTTCCTGAACTTCTTCTGGTAAATCATCCACTCTTGTGCTAGTCAGAAAAATCTTCGGCTTTCTGACCACAATGAACTGTGGATCCTCCTTCTTCTTAACCTCTGTAAGAAGTTCCTTCCCACTCATGAGAAGTACAGTGTTGCTTACTTCAGGCTTCACCTCCTTATCCTTTATGGGAAGCAACATGTGTGTCCTCCCATTCTTCTCTAGGGTGTATGTGTTCATTCTCCCATCATGAATCACATTTCTGTCATATTGCCATGGTCTACCCAGCAATAGATGAAAAACATCCATAGGAATGACATCACAAAATATCTGACATCACACATTAACTATTATAAATGCCTTCTACCTACTAAGGACGAGAGCTAAAGGCTCAAGGTCCGATTACAATATACAAGTGGGCCTCTTCTTAATGACTTCATTTAAGATCGCGCAACGACTTCCAAGGCAATTCAAAATTTTGTGTTGCCGCTTGTCCAGCTGTCCACTTGCATTCGTGTTGGCTCGCTTGATGTGGGAGATGCTCCTGCATCACCACCTAACGAAAAATTGATAAATTTGATCTTAAGTGAAGCTCAAAGAGCAGCATACATGGCTCATCGAGGAGTCATGAAGATGATGTTAAATTTTTTAATTAAAATAAAGTACCAAGGCAAGTGTTTCTCTTCCCTAGGCGCCCAAGGGGGAGAAAGTGTCGAATGTGGGTCCTAGTCATTTAATTTGTGAGATGCAAATTAAAATGTGACTTTATGATTAAAGTGAGGGTGAGTGAAGAGACACCAAATCTTAGCCACCCATCTAATCTAATCTCAACCATTAGATTAGAAAACTCCTCACCTTCCCTCATGAGGTCGACTTGGGCAAGAGGGCGCACCCATTCTTGGGTAGTTGAAGCATTCTTGTTGAGAGAACAAGAGGAGTTCAAGCATTCTTGTTGAGAGAACAAGAGAGAGGTCGAGCTGAAGAAAAGAGACAACAGTTGCAATTTCTGGGAGTATTGGCATGCATTCCAAGGCTGCCAAACAACATTTAGTGGCACAGAAATTGAGTCTTAGCAGAGTTTTGGCACAAATTTCGAGACAGTCCGTGCAACGTTAATTGTTGGGACAGCCATATAGTTGTACGGATTTCTGGTTCAGAAATCGAGGAGAAAAGCTACATGAATGTCTAGATAAGTTTGTGTAAATTTCTGAAGATGAATATGTTGTAAAAGAATTTCTCAGAAGCTCATAAATAATACAAAGCCCTCTCTCTCACTGGTTTTCCCCTTGTGGGTTTTTCCAAGGTCGAAGTTAGACTTAATATATTTGTGTCTATATTTTCTGAGTTTTTCATATTGTTGATATTTTATTTCTGCATTGAAAACGATGTTCAGAATCCTCATGTTTCAGTTCTGAAGTTTATTTTCTATTAAGTTTCTATATGTTGAAACAATGTTGTAACCTATGCTGAAACGGTGTTGAAACTGGAGTTTCAGCATTTAACTTTGGTTGAAAAATCAGCGAGACTGAAACTGGGTTGCGGTTTGAAAACTTAACATGGTATCAGAGCTGAGTTGAAGAGAAGCAGAAATTTCAGCAGACAGAAAGTAGGGACAACAGTCACTTCAGAGGGCAGATTTTTGAATTTGTGTTTTTCAACAGAAAGAGGGTCATGGCTACTGGTTTGAGGGTTGAAGACAAACTTGATGGGGCAGAAAATTTTGGTGCTTGGAAGGAGAGGATGATCTTGCTTTTGCAAGAGAACGAATTGTGGGACATTGTGGAGAATACCACTACTCATCATGTTGTGGTACCTACTGGTGTTACTCTTCTTGCAACCTATAATAAGAAGAGTATCAAGGCTAAGAGATTTATTCTTGATGCCATCAAGGATCATTTGATTCCTCACTTGACGGGGAAGACTCATGCCTATGAGATGTGGGAGTCTTTGACTAAATTGTACCAGAGTACAAATGAGAACCGGAAAATGGTTTTGAGGGAAAAACTAAAGAACATAAAAATGACCAAGGCTGAAAGTGTGGTCACATACCTTACTAGATTGACACAGGTGAGGGATGAGCTTGGAGATGTGGGGGAATCCATAGCTGACATTGATCTTGTGAGAACAACATTGAATGGTGTTTCCAAACAATGGGTTTTTTTTTGTGGAGGGCATTGTTGCTAGGGAGAAGCTTCCCAGTTGGGAACGTCTTTGGGATGACTTTGTTTGGGAGGATACCCAGAGAGGTTATGTGCATGTAAGTTCATCTACAGGTCATGAGGAGGAGAATGTGGCTCTTGCTACCACTAGCAAGAAGAAGTTCAGAAAGGGTTCAAAGGGAGGACAGAAGCCCAAGGGTGAAGGGAAGAAATACATGAGCAAAGTCAAGTGCTTTTCTTGCCATAAGTTTGGGCACTATGTAGGACAGTGTCCAAACAAGAAGAAGAAACAAACAGTAGCTTCAACAGAGGTGGAAGAGTTTTCCACCAAGTTTGACAAGGAATTTTCCTTGATTGCATGTCTATCCTCGAGGACCACTACTCCCGATACTTGGTATATTGACAGTGGTGCCTCTCGCCATATGACAGTAGTTTGTGAGCACTTGACAGATCTTACTCAGTGTGGAGATGCAGAGGTAGTGCTTGGAGATGACCAGGAGGTCAAGGTGGCTGGTTGTGGGACCGTATCATTTCGGAGGGAGTCTTTGCCTCCCATGACTTTGAAAGAGGTTCTTTATGTTTCGAGTTTGAAGAAGAACTTAGTGTCAGTTTCTACTATTGAGGAGAAGGGCTATGAGGTCTTTGTAACAACCCTCCTAGCCTAGGACATCTACTTAGTCAACCGGTGATTTTTTTTTTTTTTTGTTGAAGTGTGTGCGCGTGTGTAGATGAAACAACCCCCTCGACTCTATGTCAACACTCGAACCAACAGGACGCAAGTAAGATGAACACAATCAAGAAGACCCATCCTATCATAGCGGCAACAAGAAACAAACGCCCCGGACAGGAGGGGGCAACTAATGGTTGTAGGCAGAGACAGACACCAGGGGTTAGGCACAATATGGTCACAGAATGAAGGAATCCATCAGTAGAGTCGCAGTAGTGGAACTGTGCCTTTAAACAGCCCGAGACTACTGATACGGCTCAGAATGTGTCACAAGAGTGGAACTGTGCCTTTAAACAGCCCGAGACTCTTGATACGGCACTGGATTCCTTCCACCAGATCACACACAGGCCTACATACTGAGCTGCAAGAGGAGTCTATATCCCACCCGACACGGACCGACTGCGCAATACAACCACCAAGTACTACCAGATCAAGGACAACACGACCTCTACGGGAGACGCAAGTCAGGAAGACTCAATTGACCGACCACTATTGAGCCCCGAAGACAATCAACAAGCCCACTAGTT
>ML785096.1:602939-618863 GCA_009831015.1 Picea engelmannii | reverse complement strand
TAAGTGAATTATTTATTACAAACACATCAATAAGTAAATTTAAAGAGAATATCAAATTATTTATTACAAACAACATTTATTAGTAAATGAATTATTTATTACACTTCAAAAACAACGAAGTAAATTCAAAGACAATATCAAATTTATTACAAACAACATTTGTTAATAAGTGAATTATTTATTACAATCACATCAATAAATAAATTCAAAGAATGTCAGATTATTTCTTACAAACACATTTGTTACTAACTGAATTATTTATTACACTTCAAAAACAACCAAGTAAATTCAAAAAAGATATTAAATTATTTATTGCAAACAACATTTGTTAGTAAGTGAATTATTTATTATAATTTAAAAACAATTTAATACAAACACAAAATGAATAAAATTGTAAATGTCAAATTATTTTTACAAACAAATACATAAAGTAAATTATACTATAAATTATTTATTACAAACACATTTTTGCYAGMAAATTATTTATTACAAAAGTATCAAATTATTTATTACAAACACATTTGTTTGTAAGTGAATTCAAACATAGTATCAAATTATTTATTACAAACAAAACAAATTAAAATGTAGCTTTAAACTATTATATTATTAAAAAAATGATGAGAAAAAATACATCGCTGTCAAATCTAATTGTGTTTTTAAAAGTATCACGTAAATAATTTTTAAATTCATCATTCTATTATCAAATATTTAAAAAACTTCTTCCCCAAACATAACCAATTTTAAAATTCTCATTTTATTTTTCAAAAGTGTTTCAAAAACATAAATAACTTGTAACTTTAAAATTATCATCTCATTCTAAAATTATTATAGAATTGTGAAATTTCCCTTAAAAAACAATTTAAGGTCAACATATTCTTAAATTGGTCTACGATTCCTCCTTACTCGAATGGCAGAATACCTCTACGTTTTCAACTAACTGGACAACGTTTTGTTTTCCTTGAATCTATGGCATTCCGTCATGGGATAACCCTCAGCGAATTGCCCTTTTCCTCTTCAAATCTCGTGGGTAAAACAACCTGTGAATTGGGGGGAGAAACCACTAGTGTTTGCCCTTTTCGTCTGCGAGTTTTGTGGGTAAAACACTGTAATGTACCTAAAGTTCACCATAAAAAAAAATTCTTCTTCGGAACATTAATCCTAAATAACTTGATAGATTCATTCTTAGGATAAGATGACCGTTTTTTTTTTCTATTATTAAATTATGATACATTTCTCATATTATGGTTACCCATGTTGACATTTTATTCAGCCAACCTATAGGTGTCCAGGTCATGCTAAGTTAATCGTCCGTTACTCTATCATTTCCGTAAGTCCTAAATCTTCCAAACATTTATACGTAGCACACACATACTATAATGAACTTGGACTATGGAGGACTTGAGATTCATGATTCTAGAATTATTTCCATATGTAAATAACATTTGTCACATACCCACTACAGCAAAAATAAAAATTTTGCTCTTTCTCAAGGGATAGAATCCCGGAATTCCTACGGGGCTTAGTGCAGGCTAGCTCTTCCCTTATCCACCTCCATGTGATCATTGGTTACAACCACAGGCCAAGCCAAGAGGCACCTTTCGCATTTCATAACTTAGCGATGCAAGAGATTCAAGTCTTTCGACTCTTCAAACCCCGAAACTCAAAATCTTACCTTCGATGAGATCGACGGCTATGAATCTTCCCCTGATTCGACGGTCCTAGCCGTATCGGGATTTCGGTAAATGAGAGTACAAAATGCAGCGACCCAAACCACTGTTCACTCCATTCCCCGAACTCCGATATGGGAATTCGTGTATGAGATCAACGATTCTCGTTGATCTGGATCTGACGGTCACTAGCCCCCCTGATCTTAAGGGTGTTGAAATACACTCAGTCTTAATCGCTCGTCAAGGTTTTTTATACCAGGATTTCACAACTTGCGAAGACCTTGCCCTCTGGTTTCCCGGATGCCGAAACGACGAAACTTATTCACACTAAAATGACTCATCCACAGAGCGCATCGGGGTTTTGTATACCGGGATTTTGTGACTTGAGAAGACAAGGGATCTTATCGTTTGGTTTCCCGATTGCCAAGACATCAAAATCTATTCACACTAAATCGATTTCAATCATGGTCTATTTGTCACTCTTTCACTTTCATACACTCTGAAACCTCCAAGGGGTTTCTCGACCTCTGCACTCCATGCAAGTTTCTTGCACACAACGATGGGATCCTTCCTGAGCTTGTCCAGGACATTAGGAGTTCTGGGTTCAGTTTGCCTCACAAAGGGCCTATGTCGATCTGCACTACCTCTCCTGAGCTTAACAAAATTCGTCCTCCAAGGGACTCTAAACAATTAGGAGGGTTGGCAGGCATATGTGAAACTGGGTCTGGGGTCGATGAACACACAGTTTGTGACTCTAGCTTATGCCTCCATGGGACACAAGCATTTATGAGTATATGTAAACTTAAGGCTTCCATAATGATTTTGTTTCAAATGGGGCTTTCGTGCCCTTCATATTTTTTTTTTAAGTAAGAAATATTGTATATTAAAGTCCTTCCAAAACCAGATAGGAGTTCCAGATTACATCCATAGTCATACTGTAATTACTGGACTGCCCCAACAGAGGGGAAACTAGTCCAGCCAGCATAAGAGTTAAGCAAAGTAGTTTTATAACTAAGACAGAAAAGTTTTAGGTGAACTGTTCCCCTATTGAAACTAACAGAAACTACCATAAATGCACATAAAAATACAAGCTTAAACACCTGGAAAGTAGCCCGGCCACGTGGCGTGGAGGTCCCCCAGCCAGGGTTCCTCCTCGACATACATCACCTCCGTTGCCCATAGCACCTCTCCTGTCACCTTGTCCGCAGCTCCCTCGGCATCTGTCATCGTATCCTGCAGTTGTCGACTTGTCGAGTCTACCTCCACTGTCCTGCACCCGGTTTTCTCCACTAAGCGTTGTTCCTTGGAGTCTCCACCATCGTTTTTTGTACGGGGCATCTCCTCTGAGGTTGCTCCAGCCGGATGAGAGGGGAAGGCCTCGCGCATAGAGGCAAGGAGATGAAGAAGGGACGGAGGTGGAAAAGTAGTGGGGGGGGCCTGAAGAGAGGGAAGCGGCATCCAATGCTGAAAGATGGGGAGTTCGGAGGGCATGCCATTTAGGCTTGCATCAGACCATCGCTGGATGCGAATAGTTTCCAAGATATTACTACAGCAATAATTCCAGCACTGTTGCCACGGGAGGGAGCGGCCCTTGAAAATTCTTTTGTTCCTTTCTTTCCAGGTTTTCCAAAGGATAAAGCCTGGGATAAGTTGCCAAATACGATTTAGGAGGGGGGATTGGAAAGCCCTGTCCCTCCAGTTCGTTATGGTTTCCAGGATGCTATCCCTATTGCGGTCCGAGGTGCGCATGATAAGCGTCACTTGATCCCAGATTTGGGCAGTGTAAGGGCAATTATTGAGGATATGGTTCATAGTTTCCTCTACTTCTCCACATAGTATACATATTTAGGGCCCCACAAAACTGTGTTTCGAGAGATTATACCAAGTTAGGATGCTTGAGTGGAGAACGAGCCAAAGTAAGAGGGTGATTTTTGGCCAATGTTTGAGATTCCATATTTTGTGCCAAGTTGTCATATTCGGGACGGGGTCTATTATGGTCTTTACCAGGTAGGCTTCCTTCATGCTGAAGGTGCCCTGCGGTCGGTATCCCCACCGGAGGATATCCTCCCCCTCAATTATGGGAATTTTCCATTTGGCCATCTCTTCTTGCCAGGGTTCCAAGTCCACGTGTGCCTCCATATTAATGCGTTCCCTATCCAAGTGCCAGCAACGCCAGGTGTCCTCTTGGGGAGTGTCCTGCCAGTAGTCAGCGACTGTTGTCAGGCCTTCTCATATAGCTTGAGTGCATATGTCTCGAGCCCAATCCTCAGTGTCCAGGACTGACCATTGTTGCCAAGAATATTGCAAGAAGAAAGTTGTTTCCCCATTCCTGATTTCCCAGAAGGCATGCCGAGTCACCAGTTGTCTGTTCTGCTTGGTTGATGTCCAAATTAGGGAGCCCGGGTTGTCCCCATTGTCCCCGGGGTGTATTTATTCCTCCATAGTCTGGCCCAGAGGTCCTTGGGATTTTTTAACCAGCACCACCAAATTTTGGCACTGAGAACCTTGTTCATGATGAAGGGGTCCCGTAAACCCAGGCCTCCTTGCTCCTTTGGGCGACAGAGTTTTTCCCAGCTGACTAACACCATTTTCTTCCCTATGTTGAGACCTTGCCAAATGAATTTTCTCTGTAAGCCTTTGATAGTTGTGAGGATGAACCTGGGAGCAGCCAACGCTGAGAAGGAATAAATCGAGAGGGCCTGGAGAAAAGCTCGGAGGAGAATAAGACTACTAGGGAGGTTTAAGACTCTGTAGGTCTATGAAGACAAACTCTTGGTAAAGGATGCAAGTAGGTGCTCCCAAGAGGAGTTCTGAAGGGAATTATCAATTAGGGGAATTCCCAGGTATTTGGATGGAAGGGAGATTCAGGTAAAACCTAAGACAACAGAGATACGACGCTGGATAGGAGGGGGCGTGTTGAAGAAGAAGATTTGGGATTTTTCCTTATTGCAGTCTAGGCCCAAGGCATCTGAGAAGGAATGAAGAATCTCTAGGATAGAGTTGGCTTCGCGGACAGTCGGGCTGCCCATCAAGAGGGTATCGTCCACAAACTGGCTGTGCAAAATAGGGTGAGAGATACCATGCAAGGGTAGACCTATCAGAAGGTTATTTTTTACTACGGCATGGATTGAGCATCTGAGACCTTCGGCTAGGATGATGAAGAGGAAGGGGGAGAGAGGATCCCCCTGTCTAATTCCTCTTGAGGGGGAGAAGGGTCGGGAGGGAACACCGTTGATGAGAAGTGAAAAGAAGGCCGAGGAGGTTAGATTCATTATCCATCTCANCTCGCATAAAATCCCAGCTTATCTTGTCAAAGGCTTTAGAGAGGTCTAATTTAAGGAGAATACCTAGAGTTTTGGACTTTTGCAGAGAGTGAATCACTTCATGGGCTAGAATGACACTGTCCAGGATTTGTCTGCCCTCCAAATATCCTGATTGTTCTGGGGATATGATTGATGGCAAGATAGGCTTGAGTCTCCGGGCTATCACTTTTGTGAGGAGTTTGTATATGAAATTGCACAGAGCTATAGGCTTGAACTGTTTGGGATGATGTGCCTTCCCCTCTTTGGGAACTAAGGTGAGGAAAGTAGCATTGAGGGCTTGGAGGACTTGTCCAGTGGCTCTGGAGTCTTCCAAAATTTCCCAGACCTCTGTTCTGATCATCGGCCAACAATGATGGAAAAAATCATTGGTGAAGCCATCGGGGCCAGGAGCCTTGCATTTAGGTTTGTTCTAAAGCACCTTTTCCACTTCCTCGATTGTGATGGGCCGGAGAAGTGCTGATTTTTGCTCCTGGG
Organism: Picea engelmannii; assembly: GCA_009831015.1. NCBI lineage: Eukaryota > Viridiplantae > Streptophyta > Pinopsida > Pinales > Pinaceae > Picea > Picea engelmannii. The sequence continues at coordinate 613,399 of ML785096.1, read as the reverse complement.
TAACCAGGGAAGGCACATTCCGTGTAAATTTATTGATGGCCTCGTGCCTGTCCGGGAGAGGTTCTGTAAGGAGATTTTTAAAATAATCTATCAAGGTGGTCTCCATGTCCTCATGGGAGTGAATGGATTCCCCCTCATCTGAGATAAGATGCGTGATCTTATTGGAGTGCCGCCTTTGGATGACAGTTCTGTGAAAGAATTTTAGTGTTGCGTTCCCCTTCCTTGAGCCACTAGATGCGCGATTTCTGCTTCCATAGGATTTCCTCTTATCTTTTTCTGGCTTCGAGCTGTTGATTTATTTCTATTTCCTGGGATTTTAGCTCACTGGTTAACCCATGCAATCTGATTTGGTGCTGGATCTCGCCCATTTGTTCTATCATCTTCTTTTGGGAGTCGAAGATATTGCCAAAGGTATGCTTGTTCCGGAGTTTAAGAGTATGTTTGAGATTCTTTAATTTCTGTTGGAACCTAAACATTTTAGATCTGCGTGGGACCTCTGCCTCCCTCCACCAGTCCTGGATGTTTTCTTGGAAGTCCGGATGGTCAAGCCAAAACTATTCAAACCTGGAAGGTTTCTTACCAGGTGTGGCTGGGACATCGATCCATAACTGTATGGGCCAATGATTTGAGCCAGAGAGGTTCATAATAGTAGCTTCCATTGCCGTACCTTCCATCATAAGGGAATCAGAGATGAGGAAGCGGTCTAATTTGCAAGCGATTTGTTGTATTCTGGTCCTTCTGTTTGTCCAAGTGTATGTACCATTGATGGCGTCCAAGTCAATGAGGTGAAGATCGTCAATGAGGTTGCTGAAATCACCAGAATCTCATTCTAGTCATCTTGATCCCCCTTTTTTCTCCTCCAAGCTGCAAATGATGTTGAAGTCTCCACCAACAGTCCATTTGTTATACTGTGTTAGAGTAGATATATAATTCAAGATTCTGAGGAAGGCCTGCTTATCCCTTGGGCTCGTTGGACCGTATTCATTAGTCAAGTGTCCAGGCTTGTTTGAACCTATGCACCTGTAGTCCGTTGTGATGGACCATTTAGTGGTGAAGAAGTTTTCCAGTACCGTCGCATTGGTGTTCCAAAGCATGGCCAGTGCCCCGGTGGTACCTATGGCGTCAATTGAGCCCACGCCCCCTTTCTTCTAGCAATAGGGAAGAAGCCTATCGATGTCTTCTGAAGTGCATTTTGTTTCCTGCAGCATTACTATGTCTGGTTTTTTTGTCATGATGAGATCCCGTAGCACTTTTTTCTTTCTATGTCCATTGAGGCCCCTGATATTACAAGAGATGATTTTCATAATGACGGGGGGGCGGGGAGTGGAGGGAAGCTATCCTAAATTAAGTGGATTTGTCCCGAGTTTACCATATAGTTGTCTATTTCCTGTATGAGCTTGTTAGTGGATTTCCTCCCTCTTTTTTTCTCGTCTTTCTAAGATTTATTTGGGTTTTCTGATTGAGTACTCTGGATTCCTAAGGCTTTGGTGGCTCAGGCTGAGGACCCGGATGAGGAGTTAAGAAAGACCTTGTGTACCTTCCTTAGTTGGTATCTGGGTATGGTGTATATTGTTTGCTTCCTGTAAGCGTGATCAAGGTGCTCCAGATCCACCCCTGCTAGGTCGTGCTCCTCCAGCTCCATTTTCGCGTCCCCGTCCTCTGTCTCCTGTAGATCTTGCGGGTTCTGAGCCATGTTTGGGAGAGGGGGATCAACATACTTGCCTTGCTGGGGTAATTCAATTCCTTGGCCTGGGTCTTGAAGTCCCAAGTTCGGAGGTGGTACGTTTGGGGTCGAGGGGGTAGTGTGATTTTCCGGATGATCTTGCAAAATCGCAAACTTATTGCTAGTAGAGGGATCTTTACTTACTTGGGCTGGTTGTTTTCTTCCTCCTTGTCGTCTTTTCCCTGCTGGTTGTACAAATCCATCCTTGTATTTACCCTCCTTGTCTTTGCTGCTTTCAAAGTTCCCGTCTTTCTAAACCGTGTTGAGGGGGCATTCCCTGAAAAGATGACCGTGTTCATGGCATTTCCTGCATCGGAACGGAATGTGTTCATATTCGATGGTTTGGGTCCAGTCTTCGTCTTGATATTCCAATATGATGGTTCCTGGGAGTGGCTTAGCTATATTCATATACACACAGATTCGCACATAGGAGGTATAGCGCCTCTGCTTGGTTTCTTCAGAAGATTTGACATAGATGCCAATGGTGTTGCCTATGCCAGTCAGGACCTCTTCTAGCCAGAACTCCTATGGGAGAGAGTATAGTTGGATCCATACATGTGCATGAGAAAATTCCTCCTTCTCCGGGCTAAACTTTTATGTCCAGAACCGCAAGAAGAGGCCCACCGAGTTGAAAAAATACGGCCCCCCATCAAAGATGCGGTTGCGATCCTCAAGGTTATGGAAGATGATTGTAAAAAACCCCTTGGATCCCATTTGTAGCTCATAATGACCTTTTGGCCTCCACTGATATTGTATCCATTTGATCAGATCCCACTTGGAAGGCCAGAGCCCCAGGAATTTTCCAACTAGGGCATAATTCCTCATATATTGTTTTTGCTCTTCTATGCGTGGTGAGCTAATAACATACTTTGGGGCTTGTGGTGCTTGTGGAATACATTTACCTAGAAACCAAGGAGCTGACGCAGTATAAGGGATGGACTCTTTCTCTGGGTCAATGTCCATTTCTCGGTCCTTGAATGTGCCTTCCTCCATCAATTTTGAACGCAGTTCTGATGGTGGCTCAAAGCCAGGCCGTTTTATTCCCTCTGCAACATTCCCATTCACCGTATATTGGTTGTAGGAGGTGCCCATTGGCCCTCCCTCCTTGCGAGACATGATCCCCAGCGGGGCTATGGAAGGAGCCGCGTGGCTCCAAGCGACTGCAAAACCCTAGATTCGCGACTCAGAGCAATCCGATCATAATTGGACACACTATTCAAAGGTATGCGGGCTTGGCCCAGTTAAGCTTTCTGCAGCTAGACCACATCCTTACTTGGTTTTGAGCACAAGACCTGACCTTCATTGCAAGAACGACTTTACCATCCAGCCACCTCCGTTGACCTTTTCGCGCCCTTCATATTACATTCCAAAATTTTCCCTATTTTAAACGGTATTATTTCCAATTTATTCCAGTGCTTTAACATGTAGAAATTAGACCAAATCGACTTACAAATTCTTATGAATACCTATAGAAATATTTATACTATGTGTACTGTAGGTTTTCCTGTAGATAATTTTGCAATTATTTCGATTATAATTCATACATAATTACATCCCAAGTATTTGAGTACCCGGATATCATAAATGTTTAATACTTTCATATATAATAATTTTTGTACTTGTCATGCCCTGTACACAGTGAGTTGTAATATGATTTGTTATTTCTATTCTACCTCTATCCCCGATGAAGATCTTCCATCGTTTCTACCAGTCCATTTATTACAATATTAGATTTGTTCTTATAACAATAATCCCTACTATGTTCCTACAGTTTTGTGAAAAATAGAGATCAATCAGTTTTCGGCGATTACAAATGCCAAACAAAAAAAACAAAAGACCACGTTGTTTGCCAAAACGTGAAATGTGGAAAGACTGTGTGCCCCGCACTTCGGGGTTCAGGGTTCGGGATTTCGCGATTTCAAATGTCCAAACACCAACACACAACAACTCCTGAATTGAAAAAAGTGAAAGGAATGTGGAACCAACACTTCAGGGTTTCTGGGTTCAGGATTTCGCGATTTCAAAAGCCAAACACCAACACACAACTACTCCTGAATTGTGAAAAGTGAAAGGAATGTGGGACCAACACTTCGGGGTTTTGGGGTTCGGGATTTTTCGATTTCAAAAGCCAAACTCCAACACACAACAACTCTCAAATTGCGAAAAGTGAAAGGAATGTGGGACCAGTACTTCGGGGTTTCGGGGTTCGAAACTTCAGGGTTTATAAACACCTAACGCACAAACAAAAGACATAAGAAATGTTGAAATATCAATTATGTATTGTCTTATAACAGAGTAGCGAACTTATTCAACTTCATTTGGTTCGATAACAGGATTTAAGGAGAATTTCAGACTCTTCGATTTAATAATTTTCTTTATACAATAGATAGATGGTTACCTATTGGCATTGTTTGTTTGTTCAAGTGCTATGACCATGAATCTCTGTATAAGTGGGGTTTCTATTGCAACAATTAGATCTTCATTTAATAAAACCTATACACGGTACTAAATGCAACCATATTGATGTATATCGTATATAAATACATATATAATTCTATATGTAAAATGAGGAAACACTTGCTCAACTTCAATTATTCATAGATAGGTCTCTCTAATATTTCAACTACAGAAATACACATACATTTGCAGACAGATCTGTTCCTTCAAGTTCATTTACACCCAGATGGATTTTGCCTAGAATTTTAGTTTCAAGAGGAATTTTTCCAGAATTGGGCTTTGATTTTAAACTTCATACAACGAACATATATCATCCATGGAAATGATTTCAACTTAGAATGAATAGATGCGTGATATCAGATATACAAAAATCATTCAAAACAAAGAAGGAGAAGATTTAACATATCTGAACCAATTTGTGGGAAGACAAAGAGAACAACCACGTTCCTCCCAACTGTAGAATAGGCAGTCAAAATTTCTTGCCCGATTCACCTCCTAGCCTAACCATGAATCCATGAGGGTGAATTTGGAAAACCCCTCCTCAACAATGTCCACAATTCTAGTAGTTATCCTCTTGCCTCACACTTACTTAGCAGTGCTCATAACAGCAAGAAAAAAAATCAATTTTCTCTTTTCCCCAGCATACTTGGCAGCGTCCTTCCTCTTCGCATATGCTATTTATCAATTTTGCCCAGGTCTTTTTCCCTCCCTTGAGAATTTTTGCAATTTTCTAAATCCCTAATTTTCAAGGGCTGTCAATGGCCAAATCACTGATTAGCCACTTGTAATAATCAACCCAGAGGTAGTTCCAACATGTTCCCCACTCATGGAGGCATGGTCAGCTAAATTTAACATGGATGTTTCATTTGTCCTCCTGCAATCAATATAAAATACTCTGTTTCTATACAAGTGTCATAGTCAAATAGTTAGTTGGGCTCAAACAGGTCTCTACCCAATAGTCAAAACAATTAATTACAATTACCAAATTTGAAATTCGAAATTGCCATAAATGGCAAAAAAATTCTAAATTCGAATTTACTAAAAACAGAAATAAATTTCCAACAATTTTAAATTTCAAAAATATTTTATTTTTGGGGATGCCACAAAAACCCTGTGATTTGGGGGGAGAAACCACTAGCATTTTCCATTTTATTCTATGAGTTTTTGTGGGTAATACAACCTATGATTTGGGGGGGAGAAACCACTCGTGTTTTCCCTTTTATTCTGTGTGATACTCGTGAGTAAAATATCCTGTTTATTGGAGGAACCACTCATGTTTTCCCTTTTATTCTGTGTGATACTCGTGAGTAAAATACCCTGTTTATTGGAGGAACCACCTTGCGTAGTACCTGGTGCTTCTCTATATTTTGGCATGATATTTCGCCCATGTTCCTTCTACCCAATGGTGGTGGTGCCAGATATTTACCCCCCCCTATATTTTAAGGACCTTGTGGATTGTGTTTCCTTCTCCTGAGTGGCAATTTTTCCAGAGAATTACCTCTGTTGTGTTGTTGTTTAAAAAAAAAAATTGTTTTAGTGAAACCCGCATACTTCAATATGAAGATGGAGGTGGAGATTTTGTTTGCTGGTGGTTACCCTTGTTTTGGTCGATGGTTTGTTGCTCCTCCCAACAAAATTAAGTTAACCTTTAAGTTTAATTTTTCCTTACAAGAACAAGTTGAAGTAGTTATTTTTGTGATTAAGATGGTTATTAATTCGTGTTATTTGTGTAATGGAAAAGAAGTTAAACAATCTCAAATCAACATTAACTTATGTCATGAAGATTACATCAATGGATTGCATGTAGTTATAATTTAAAAGATCTTTAGAGGATCTTCAACCTTGTCTTGTAACTAATTAATTAATATCTTATATGTATTCATAATTAATTAAACATATAAAATCTCCATCCTTTTTCCAGTTATAATATCCAATTATTTCCAGGGTTAAATGGATTCTCTATTGACCAATGCTAACCCTTTCATTTTCATTATTGTCATAAATGGAGAGAAGAGTAATTTAATAGGGGCCTTCATAATTATAGTTTTAGATGGTCATGTGTGTAGTTTACCTTTACAAAATAAAAACTCACATTGATACTTATTTCACCATGGTATAAAAGTGATGTATGGATGGTATTGTGGGTAGTTTACTTCTTGCGCCACTAAAAATGTTAGTGCATAATGAATAAGCAATTAGATTACCTTGCACCATGGAGTGTGCGATTAAATAATTAGATTGTTTGCAAGCCATGAATAATGATGATGTATGTTTAATTAAGTGATTAAGATTAATGCGCGCAATGAATGATGTTGATTTGTGTTTAATTAGGCAATTAGATCATTCACACATCTATAAATTAATGAGGATTTATTGTTGAATTCCATAATTGATTAATCATGTGCCTTGGTATAAATTATATGTTTGCTTGCGCCATGAAAATAAAATAAAGTAGATTACATTGCGCCTTAATCATGTGAATGTTGAATGTTTTAGAATTTGTTATCTTGCACCATTACTTATATGGATTGTGATTGTTGGAATTTAGTTACTCTTGCATCATTAAATAAGTTGATATATGATTAATCAACTCAATGGTTGCTTGCACGCCCTGGAATTAATGTTGATATAACTAGTCTTAAATGTGGTTTATTATGGAACGCTTTATTGATGTCTAAATGCGTCCATTAATTTATATATGCTTGTAATAGAATCTTATCGCACCTGAATAACTGATCATTAAGATGTTTGATTGATTTAAAAGTTTAGATTTCTCTTGCGCCAATAGTATGTGATAAAGGGATGATGTTCTAGATGATAACTTCTCATGCACCTAAAAGATAATGTATTGAATGATTTTTGTAGTTACCTTACGCCTTTGATTTACTGTGACTTAATAATAAAATTTCTTGCGCACATTAATTTAAGTGGGCGTGCGATTGCTTCTTCTTTATTCTCTTGCACTTTGATTTTAATGTTAATTAATCTTGCATCTTGAATTATTGATTTATGACTGATTTAGTGACTAGTTCTCCTAAGTTGTTGCTTAAGTTGATGTGAGAATGTTCATGGATTATTTTTTTTAACAAGAACGGATGTATTATATTAAAAGAGAAGTTGTATAACCACAGTAGGAAAATCTACAAAGTTCAGGTCTGCAGCCTATACAGATTGTCAAAAATCAACGTCCTAAATCTATACTTTTCTGAGTTCAAACAATGAAAAGGACTCATAGTTCCTGAACTAACTTTTTGATCCCAAAATTTGTCTTTATTTCAGAGAATCGATTTGAATATGTGTCTGCACCGATTGCCTTGTGTGGGAGGGTTTTTTATTTTTTACCACTTGCGTCCAATCCTTGGATTGCTCATTCTCTTCGTCTGCTTAATCGACCCAACTTTGAGAAGAAGGTGGTTGTGAATACATAACTCTTTCATGTTCTACAGTTGGCTAATCTGGCTCATTGTTTTTCCCTTCAGGTGATGATTCTGTAGGTATGTCCTTCGAAATATTCCCTTCAAGTGTTGATTCTGTAGGTAGGTCCTTCGAAATATGCTCATGACCCAGCTTTGCACCATCCCACTAGGTGGATTTTCAATGAGATTTCTCAGTTTTATGTTTCTCCGAAAGTTTTCTGAAGTTGATAGCTAAATGTCATGTTTCAAAGCATGCTTTACATCTGAATTTTACATGTTCGTAATCTACAGGATGAGTTCGTGAGTAATCCTTATTTTGCAAGATAATTTATGTTGGAAATCCTTTTGAGAAATCCATCTTCATGCAAATCCAGGGAATGTGGTTAAGGCAGAGTTTGTTTCTGGGATTATGCTGTGAAACTTTCCAAGGGCATTCCCACTGGTTTGCAAAGAGGCCCGGCCCCAAAAGTGAAGAGGCATATTTGGGAGCCTCACCCAAACTAGGGCTGAAGGAATAGCCATGGTAGAGGCGTCAAAGGTGGTGGTCCATTACTGCATGGATAGGCCCGACCTTCCCCAGAACTAGGGGCCCTAACTGAAGATTTGATCATTGTCTTCCGTAGAAACAAAAACCACTATAAAAAATTATTTTTCACATGGGCAAACAAGGGCTTCCTCCTCTAGCAAGGGGATCCATTCAAAAAATATCCAAGAATGCATATCTGCAAGACAAAGCCACATACCGTTGAACCTGCAAACAATAGCATTAGATCTGTAGTGATCCTTGAAATCCAAAGCGCTCTAAATGACTAGAAAAATGAGAGAAGAGGCCACTTGCACCACAAGCCCTAGAGGAGACCCTGAACCTTCGGACAACGTGGTTGCAGCAAGAACCGCAGGCTGAGGGGAAACTGCACGAGCACCAGGAGAGGGAGGAAGGAGAGAGTGGTCCTCCTGCAAAGGTGACCTGCATGGATGTGAGCCACCGTGCTTCAGCAAGGGTAGGACCTCGAGGAGAAGGGATGGAGGGGACGAGTGACCGGTCGAGCTTTGATCAACAGGAGGGCCTCAAGGAGGCTGTGAGGATAGATTCATGACAAGATTTGCGTAGAGGAAGAAAGGACGAGACATCAAATTAGAGGGAGGGCATATCCAAAGAAATAACCCTTCCTGCTGTGAGATCTGCCAGATAAGCCATCAGAATTGAGCTCGAGTAGGCTTGCGGAGCAAACGACGATGCCTAGGTTTTTAAAATCTGTTTGAACTATTTTTTGGAATGATCAAGAATTGTTACTCTCGCGAGCAACATATATTTAATGTCAATGTACGATAGATAACGATGATGGGTAACCGTGTGCCATGTTTAATTGTGGATTTATAATTTGAAGGATTGATGGCCCTTATGAGATGCGTTGAAGGTTACTGTATCACGTCATTATTAATGGTAGAATGAAAAGTTGATAGGCTACTGTAATTAATATGTTAATACATTGATTTGTGTGTCATGATTCATGGGAACGATATGTCGGCCATGTGTTGTATTGGATTATTAACGTGTCGACAACGTTGACTATTTATCATGATGTTTAAATTTTCCCAACATAGCTTTAAAATAAAAAGAAACTGATTTGTTGTACGTCATTTTGTTGTTGTAACAACAGAGCCATTACAAAATACACCAATAAGTAGATTCAAAGAGTATCTGATTATCTATTACAAACACATTAATAAGTAAATTATTTATGAGAGAGAGAGAAGCCCCACTCGGGCTCTGCCTGGTATACCTTTGCTGCTCGTCAGAAGAGACAGTAGTGGTTCGAACAAGCGTTGTCTATGGCCTAAACATAGCTCGTCCGCAGGGAAAGGAAACCATGAAAACCTCCGATGGCATATATGGAGGTATTTTCGAAAGAGCCAAATCGGGCTCCCCCGGACACCTCTTTACTATACCTGATAATTGGCAGCCTCCAAGCTACCTCCTGGGGGAGACCACGATGGATGCCACCGGGGCACAGCAAAACCACAACAACAGGGAAGAGCAGATGGAGGAGTTTCCCACCTGCTACATTGAAGAGGAGATTCTGAAGGCACTGGACTCGCAGGAGGCCGCACGCACAGAACACTTCTTGAGCATTGACAACGAGAAAACAAAGGGGCAACAGGAAAGGTCACAGGGATTGGAAGAGGCCATGGACCAATAGAGAGGGAACACAACATGCAAGGTCGCGGATACCAAACCGGATGGTGAATCGAAGGAGGGTGGCCAGGTGTGTGAGGGTGGCATGGCCCCCATGCCACATCCCATATCCACCATGCAGGAATTGTGGCGTGTCCAACTGCCATTATTCCACCAGGAGCACCTAGATCTAATGCTTACCTTGAGGAGCCAGGTGGCAGACCAAGTCCATCATCCCATCCTCATCATCCAACGCAATGATATGTTATATGACACATACTCCAACGCTCCAGCAAGGCAGAGATGCCCAACATGCACGCAACTTTTCGTGCTACAAGATAGAGCAAGAACACATGAAGGCAATGCTGACATGGCCACCTCAGAGGCCACCGAGTAATTGTTTTTGTTAATGTTTCTGGCTAGACTTATAGTTTTGGTTTAGATCTATGTCTCTGCAACTGTAAAAAGTTTAAACTTGCTTTATTTTCAAGATCTCTGGTTCATTTTCAGACTGGGGGTTTCCATCTGCCTTGGTTTCCTACGGAGAGGACAAATGGTCTCCTATTTTTTGACATGGACAACATAGGCTGCCAGTTGTTCCGATTTTCGTTAATCCGATGGGACAACTCGGAGACCAAGCATATTTGTACATTTTGGCAGCTAATACAATAGGATCCACCTCTCTTTT
>ML785096.1:529370-553877 GCA_009831015.1 Picea engelmannii | reverse complement strand
AGCCTTGTTATATTCCCATTACTCCTCCTCGACGACATTGATCCTCTCAATCATTTATTCCATTGTCATAACTTGTTACCACCAGCAAGCTTAGTGTCATGTTGAAGGGTATTGATGGTATGGCTCGGCATGCAAGCTTACACACACCCATTACTCCTCGTCCACATTGATCCTCTCAAGCATTTATTCCATTGTCATAACTTGTTACTACCCTCGAGCTTAGTGTCATGTTCAAGGGTATTATTCACTTATACAACATGCGCAGGTCTGGTCCCTGTTGGAGCTCTATCTATTAAACCTCTAGATCAATCAGTTTTTGAAGCACCTTCTTTCTCCGATTTTCAGGTGTCAAATTGTTCTATTGGAGAAAATAGATCCCTTAGTCTTCGCCAAAATGAGAAGGTTCCTTCGATCGAGGTAGGTACTATGGTTCTTTTGACTCAACAACTCCTTTTTCCAATAGAAATGAATGGGAATCGGCTACTATTCAGTGGGTTAATAACCCATTCGGTTACAATCTGGGTTAGAATCTTGGTTAGAAGCTCAGTAGCAATCTGAGGCTTCTTAAGGACGTAACGGAGAAGTTACGGAGAAATATAGAGGGTGCATTTATTCCGTTGTCATAACTTGTTACTACCCTCGAGCTGAGTGTCATGTTCAAGGGTATTGATGGTACAAATGCGGCATGCAATCTTACACGTGCCCATTACTGCTAGTTCACATTGATTCTCTCAATCATTTATTTCGTTGTCTTAACTTGTTACCACCCTCGAGCTTAGTGTCATGTTCAAGGGTATTTATGGTACAAATCCTAGCTCGGCATGCAATCTTACACATGCCCATTACTCCTGGTTCACATTGATTCTCTCAATCATTTATTACGTTGTCATAACTTGTTACCACCCGCGAGCTTAGCGTCATGTTCAAGGGTGTTGATGGTACAAATGTTGGCTCGGCATGCAATCTTACACGCACCCATTACTCGCGTAGCATCATGTTCAAGGGTATTGATGGTACAAATGTTGGCTCGGCATGCAATCTTACACATGCCCATTACTCATCGTGCACATTGATCCTCTCAATCATTTATTTTGTTTTCATAACTTGTTACCACGCGCAAGCTTAGTGTAATGTTCACGGCTATTGATGGTACAAATGCTCGCTCGGCATGCAATCTTACATGCGCCCATCCTCGTCCACATTGATCTTCTCAATCATTTATTCGATTGTCATAACTTGTTAGCACCCGCGAGCTTAGTGTCATGTTCAAGGGTATTGATGGTACAAATGTTTGCTCGGCATACAATCTTACGGTTGGTTTTGTCACTGAGTTGCTCTCTTTCTGTCTGTGTAACTCTCCTGAGTGTTTGCTATGTAGTCTGGCCAGTGTTTGAATCCTGGTACTCTGCCCAGTGTTCGAATCCTCAGACATGTTCTTTTTCGTACATTCCTCAACCAATATTTTGGATAATAAAGTCAGTTTTGAGCTTCTTCTTTCTGTGTATTACTGCATGGACTTTCCTGACTTTAAATAATGGACTTTCAAACAGGAATGCTCGTGTGTAAGGAAACAGATCGGAGCAAAGGCGGTGAATCAATAGGGAAGGAGGAAGTGGTCAATATCTTGAACTGACGTGGGTGGTGGGGTAGTAGCCCTCAAATAGAGGATGGATAGTTGTAGAGTACGAAGAGTAACTGGTAATTGAAAGAATTAAAGGAAGGTGGAAAAACTAGGGAACGAAAACTCTCAGATTAGCATTTACGCTACCCGCAAAATAGATTTTGATTCAAGGCTCACCCGCTGATCTTTGAAAGTGTTGTTTTCTTTACAGAAGAATGACATTTCACAAAGTTTTGTCTATGATTTTTCTATGAGTGGCAGCGGGATGGATTTGATTGCTTTTAGGTTCAGTGCCTTGATATGCTGCTCTAAAATTTGGCAAGAGTCTAGAGGGCTATATATACTCTATCGCCTCTATCGGCAAGGCCTCTATCGAGCATTAGCGTTACTCATATCATGGGAGCAAGTGGTCTCTTTCATTACCCAACCAGGAGGCAAGGCGATAGCGCTATTCCCAAGCTGGAGTAACATGATCTATTAACTTCCTCATTCGTGTAACGAAGCTAAAAGCTTGTGCTATTCTGTTTAGCATCCAAGACTAGTCGCGGGATATGGAGGTCACGGGGGGGGGCGAGCCAGTGCAGTTGTTTGTTCCTGTTGTGAAGCGGTGGGATCCTTAGGCCCTTTTTTCCTCCCGGGCAAGTAGCAGCAATTATCTGGAGCGGTCTGAAGCAAGGTTCGAAGCTTCTGTCCTGATTACACGGGTAAAGCGTTAGAGCTTATTTCTGGGTAGGTGAAAAGAAAGTGATTGTATTCTCTGTCATAGCCAACGCCATTGCTATATCGTGAATTGCTAATGGTCATTGCTATTTATTTATAGTTTCCAAGCCTATCAACATGGACATCGAAGTCAACATTATTGTGTAAGCTCCTCCCACGGACTCATGCAAGTTACGGATGCATATCCAACGGACTCATGCTTGTTGTAAGTGACTAATCCCTATCCCACCACCCATGGACTCATGCTCCATGTGTTTTCCCCACTGCGTGACTAACTGACTCATCACTAAAAGACTAACTCACTGCTCCACCTAACTCGTGTTTAGAGTATGTGTATCTGTGTAAATCCAGACCTCTATTGTCAAGGCCTCTATTGTGTGCCAGACCTAAAGTTCCAGGGCTCTTTCTTGCAAGTGTTGAGGCCTGAAGTTCTTCTATGGCATCCCGTAATGACTAATTGAAAACCGAACTAACTCACCTGATTGTGTATCTAAGTGGAGCTTTCTAGCAATGGCGGAATGCCAGAGCTTGTCTTGAGTTGTACATGCATGCTTGCTCTGAGCAGTTAGATATCTGTGGTGTATGTCAAGCTCACTGCATACGTTAATTCTTGCTAGTTTGCTATCGTTTGCTATCTATTGCGTCCAAGAGTGTTCCCTCTGTCGTTTGCTATCTATTGCGTCCAAGATGGCAGAATCTTTTGCCAGGAAGAAAAGAAGCAATAATTAGGGCTACCTTGGAGTTCCCTCTAAGAAGAAGCTCAAGGTTGAACCGGAGGTGAACAAATTCTTGTTTAGGGTTTTTCTTCCGAATGGTTTCAATTTAATACTTGAATTGGAGAATGTCGACGAAAAGATGTCGGTGGCCGTGTTTGTCCGCACCATGAGAAGACAAGCAGAGAAAGAGGGGTCCCGAAAAATCCATTGGGGACCCCAAGTCTACGTGGAAAACGCCATGGGTGAGCGAATCCTTTCAATCCCTGTTTACAATTTCATATGAAAATTTTCATTCGACTCCCTACTGATTGCTTTTTTTTGTAATGTTTTCCAGAAAAGTTTGTGCAGAAGCCGGTTTGCACCAAATCTGACCTTCAAATTGCGGTATTAGTGTGATCTTGAACTCTTCTTAAAAATCTTGTTTGCGAGTCAGTCTTTCTAATGAACTTAAATATTTGGTGGACAATTTCAATTTTTCTACAAATTGTTAAAGCTGTGCATTTGTAGTTGTTTACTACATGGTTTTTTTGGATCTTTCTTTGACTTCTTAAAACCTATCTCTCTGTATTTCTTAAATCTTATCATTTAATTTTGAATTTAAATTAAATATATTAGTAGTATTATTTCGCTGAAGTTTCTTGCCAAAGATATCTTTAATTTATCGTTTTCTTTGTTCATCTAGTGATTTTTTCTACAAATTGTTACATTCTGACTGTTTATTCGTTCCAGTGTTTTGTTTGCTATAACTTTTTCTTCGAAGACCAGCACACGCCGCTTATTCTCTTCAGTGAGATCAGCATTAATACATTCATTCCACTAATTGTTTTGTACAGACTCCACACCACTCTTCTCTTTTCACAGGGTATTTTACTGTTTTCTAACTGGTTATTGTTATCCATTTCATTTTAAATTTCCTTTGCTCGATGTTAGTGCCATTGTAGGGTTAGGGTTTCCCTCATTTTTTCTATTTTAGTTTAGTTTTTGTTTGTTGGGCAGCTATTGAATTGATTGAAAAGGGTGCCCACAATCGGAATTCACGCAGGTATTTAAAGATTTGTATCCTGTCTTTAACTTCAATTTAAGAGCTCAAAGTATTACCCATTGTGCACTTACGTCTCGTTCTACCTGAATAAACTGTAGGCCTTTACCGGCTACCCTAAACCCTATATGATGCTTCAGTTAGCTCGGTACACAATTTTTTTCAAACCCACAAATATCAGTTAAAAGTAAATTAGTCATGTTATAGAAAATGCACCCTGCAATATCCTGCAACTTTTACAGAAAGGTTCCCTTAACTAGAAATCCCGACCTTGTATGATTCTTCAGTTGGATGGATACACATTTTCTTTCAAATCCAGAAATGCCCACTAAAATAATTAGCTACGTGAAATATATGCTGGATTCTATCTCCTTACTTGTAATCTAGAACAATACCAAACTATTAACAATATATTACAAAAAGGTCAACCGTGATTGACCTCATTTTTTTATTTAAAAATATTTACACATTATATAGAGGTATTTATACTTCTTGAAGTTCTTATAGCCCATATATTTATCTGTAAATTGCTCGCTTTTTCTGGGGTATTATTGGTAGGAGTAGTGGAAATATAGTGCCAAATTATAGTTAAGCGACGATCGTCCACCAATATAAAGAGGTGGAACGCAATGCGGAACAAACAACGGCCCCCCTTGCGGGGGTGCGCCGACTCCTTTAGGCAATTGACCACATGATAGGAGAGGAATCGAACCCTCGTGGGGGATGGAACAGTACCCTGTTTTCACCAATTTATTTTAAACTCATAAATACCTTTTAAAATAATTAGTTATGTTGTAGAAAATGTTTCCTTCAATTCATTGAGTAATCTGTAATCTAGAACGATACAAAAGTAATAGTAATCTGTTTCAGAACGTTACCTGCAGTTGACCTCTTGCTTTTTATTGAAAAAAAATGCGTAGATTTTATGGGGATCTTTATTCTTCTTGAAGTGTTTGTAGCCCTTATCCAGTTAATTGCTCACGTTTTTAAGATCCGTATTAGTAGGAATTATTGCTAATAGCAATTCTAGTCATCGAACAATTCCACTCATGGGACCCCAAAATACTCTTTTTGAAATTCAAGAACTCGTAAATTCTCTCTTGAACCAGAGACATTAAAAGTATTTTTTGTCGATTTGGTAGTACTCAGCTCTTACCCTCAACACTTTTCATAGAGTTCTAGTTTGTTTTCAAAGCCTTTTGGCCTCCCTTATCAAGGTCTGACCTATTAGATTTTATTGCTTCGTTCCTCGGATATTCTAAAATAATGCAGTTTGTTTTCAAAGGAATCGTCACCCAAACCTATCTGCTCTTGCATCGGTGACAACCAAATCCCCCGTTCCATCTAATCCGTATGTATAGTAGGAATGAATTTTATGAGGTAGTATCCTCATTAGCCCGAACTGCCCTACCTCGTAGCACTACTAATTGAGATCAACAATTACGTTCGACAGCAGCGACATTCTCCCTTGACTCGATCTAGTATCTCTTCTTCAGAGCCACAACAAGGGTTCGGGAGGCGCAAAAGCAAGTGATGAGGAGCAACTAAAGGGCATGGACTCCCAAGCACCTCATCTCTGGCACACGACCTATTGAGGGTAAATAAGGTCTTCTATCGTGTTCTTCCCTGTTCCTACGGTCTTGACCTGCAAAGTGACTTCCGAAAGCTCCCACTATGACTAAAAAGCTCCTAATAGGCCAAGTAGTCGCTTATATTAGAATAGACTAAGTAGGAAGGAGCTCTAGATGGGATTCACACGCAGTTTTCTATTTTATATTTACCTTACCCGCATAGTATTCAATTGCACCTTCTTGAGGAATGGAATCTTAGTTGTACCAGCTGCTCTCTTACTCTGCCTATTAACCCTTTACTTACGAGCATGCTCACCTATTGTCTACCCTTTACTTACTGCCTTCACCCTATCTTTGTTTAGAGAGTGCTGCCCCCCCTAACCACTTGATTCAGCTAGGAATGATTTCGGCTTGAACACACTTAATACCAGTAAAATGGTGAAAGTTGAACATACACTAATCTATGAACTAGTGTTAGTTGAATCCCTGTAATCAATGGGCTTATATGGAACACTTATACGTAAGCAGTGATTTGACCTATAAGGGAACCAAGCAAGTATGAATAGTTGTGATTCACTATGATAGCTTACATAGGGTTATATGGCTAACGTAAGCTCTATAAGGGTGTAAGTAAGCTGCAGCAGAATAGCAGCATTAGTCCCAGCAGAATCAGCAGTAGGGGGGAGCATTAGTCCCAACAAAATCAGAATCCAATAATAATGAAAGTAAAACTAAACTCAATGCAACTGAAAACTAAATTGAAGGCTACAATGTCAAGAGCTAAGGATGAGAAGATGAAGACTCTTGGTAAGGAGAGCTAGGACGATGGAGTCTTCCTTTACCAATTTTTCTCAAGGCAATGACCCTAACCATTTAAAATAATTAATTTAGAGTTTAAGTGTATTCGTATCTACGATTCGTTTCATACAAACATTGATGAAGCAAAAGACAGGAAGCATGCACCTAAATAGATAGATTCCAGATTTGAACAGAGAGCACTTCAGATTTTCGTCAATCCGCCCAATTCAAGAAAAATCAGTTCGTCAGTCCGCCCATATATTTTATTCAACGTCCTTCGCTGGATTTCATCTCATTCAATGGAGTAGTTCCACGCCAATTCAGTGTTTTAAGTCTTTTGAGTGACATACATATACAAACTTCAGCGCCATGTTTTATGGAGAAAAACACCAAGAAAACATAGAGTACCATCGTATTGGACTTTGGGTTTGTTGTGCATAAGGCAAAGAAAGGCTAGAACCAAAGCCAAATTGTTGAAGGTGTTCGACTTAGATGAGAGTAAAAGGACATGATTCTCGGTGGAATGAGAAGCGGTTATCAAGACTACTAGTATGTGAAGATATCCCTGATGTAGTTGATCTCTAGACTATGAGAAACTCCTATTTGATTTGGCTTTCTAGGATGCTGCGAATATAATTTTTTTCATTTTTCCAACTCGGAAAAACTCACTAGCACTCCTGTAAAACACATCCGAGGGTTTGGATTTCTGTTGATCGAATTTGATTTGGTCTTTATGTAGTGATTCTAAAGACTAGTAGACGCTGACTTTGCGTAGGTTGGATGGGATAGCAGGCATGAAAGACATTGTAAATATACAAAAAATGTCATATTACTTAAGCAAAACATAGAAATAATACTAGAAAGACATTATGAATATACAGAAAATGTATACTGAAAATCTTATGTTAGGTTGAATTTAATTTAGACATTTTAAACAAAGACATTGTAAGTATACAAAGAAATGTTATATTACTTAAGCAAAACACAGAAATAATACTACACAGAAAACAATACTAGAAAAACATTATGAATATACAGAAATTGTATATTGAAAATGTTATATTAAGTTGAATTTAATTTAGAGATTTTAAACATAAAGAACAAGAAAAATGGGAGATGAAAGCAGAGACATCAAACCTGCAAATGATGGAAAGATTGATGATTGGACGCCAACACACTGGACTATTCTTGCAATAAGTTAAGAAAACTCCTTGTTGCCACTGTCATTGTTTTGGTCAGTTTCTGCAAAAGAGATTCAACCGCCTTTGAGTGTTCCCAAACATGTAGATCGATATTTATTTGCAAGCTTTGGACATAGATTCAATAAATTCACATTTGTTTTGAAACAGACTTTATCTCCATCCTTGTTCTCATAAAGGTTGACGAAATGCATTTTTTGTCTTTGCATGTTTACTACCAACTCTTGTTTTCCTGGTGCAAGGCGACGTCTGTGGGAGAAAGCTTCTCGGTATATGTTCTCCTGGTTCCAAGACTGATCGTTGAAAAGTCAAAGTCGACGTCTGTGGGAGAAAGCTTCTCGGTATATGCTCTCCTGGTTCCAGGACTGATCGTAGAAAGGTCAGAGTCGTCTGTTCCCGTGATCTTTTCGTACAAAAGACCCCACTATGATTTGAAAGCTGCAATTCATCCTTACAATTTATGTGTGAACAGATCTCGGAGGAATGTTGAAAATACATTTAATTTTAATGTTTTATACTTATTTGAGAAGAAAGAGAATTTTAAATGTTTTGTTTCAGAATTATTTCTTTTGGACTTAAAATATAATATGAAAAAAATATACATCGTATATTAGTTCTTTATTAAATGAATGGTTATTTTCGTCTCAACAATTCTTCGATAGAGTGTTTCATTAAATCAATAGTTATTTCTGTGTCCGCATTTCACTGAACTTTAAAGATTGTAATTCATTAAATGAAATATATGAAATCATGTACGAACCGTGAATAAATGAACTATGATTCGATCTTAGATACTAACTGTGTAAGCACTGGGTTCAAAGCAGAGTCGTGGCAGTTTCACTGGGTTTAAAGCAGAGTGCTAGCAGATCGATGCAACTCAATTCCCATAGTACATAGTACTGAAATGACTGAATGACAATCGTAAATAAAGGCCCGAATGACAATCATAAATAGTTAACCATAATTTCAACTGATTGAAATGAAGTTTACACAGGTGTAAAAATTAAGTAAAGCTCTAAACTTTAATTAAAATCTCTAAAAGGTAATTAAAGCATTCCAAATAAGCATTGGAAGAAGTGAAGCAGGCAATAACACTTTAAACCTAATACAAATACCCTAAGTTAAACATTACACTTTTTGAAAAATTAGAAAGTCGACCCTAAACTAATATGAGTTCAACGATGAACTCATCGCTATAATCCCTGGGCCTTCGACAAAGACTAATAAGTGAATTATTACAAACACTTCAAAATAAATAAGTATATTCAAAGAAAATATCAAATGGTTTATGACAAACAACATTTGTTAGTAATACAAACACAACAATAAGTAAATTCAATATTTATTACAAACACATTTGTTAGTCATGGAATTATTTGTTACACTTCAAAATCAACTAAGCAAATCAAAGAGAATACCAAACTATTAATTACAAACAACATTTGTTAGTTAGTGAATTATTTATTATAAATATGTTTAAATTCAAAGAGTATCACATTATTTATTACAAACACATTTATTAGTAAGTGAATTATTTATTACATTTCAAAAACAAGTAAATTCAAAAAGAATATCATTTTTTTATTATTATTAACATCATTTGTTAGTAATACACATCAATAAGTAAATTCAAAAAATATCAAATTATTTATTACAAACACATTTGTTAGTAAGTAAATTATTTATTACACCTCAAAACCAACAATGCAAATCAAAGAGAATATCAAACTATTAATTACAAACAACATTTGTTAGTAAATGAATTATTTATTACAAACAAATCAATAAGTAAACTCAAACATATCAGATTATTTATCACATTTGTTAGTAAGTGAATTATTTGTTACACTTCAAAAACAACCAAGTAAATTCAAAAAGAATATCAAATTATTTATTACACTTCAAAAACAACCAAGTAAAATAAAAAAGAATATCAAATTATTTATTACAAATAACATTTTGTTAATAACCCCGGATGGGGTGACACACGGCTCTGCGGCGGCAACACAAGGATTAGCACTCAACTCTGGTTTAAATGTTGATGGCCGCCACCCACACATCAACATTTACGATGGGGGACGGCCATAGCAGAGGCCATGCGACGGAGGTGCTCCTCCCCCGTGCGACCATTAACCCCCCCTGCGCACTCGAATTAATAGAGGATATGGAAGGACGAAGGTCTCTACGGTCTGATTATGAGTTTTCTTTTGGGCCCGAGCAGCGAGAGAATGCTCCTGCTGTGACTATGCTCTGGTTGTTTACTACCTTGTCTCTGTACTCTGAGAAGAATTTCCAGTGCTGGTGGTTTCTTTGTGTGCCACGACAGAGTCGGTTTGCCTGCGTTTCACACCTGCAACTGCTCTCGTCCTGGACTTTTAGCTTAGCTCTGCATTCAATTGGCATTTTCTTGGGTCTAATGGCGAGAAAGCAAGGAAGACCCCGCTGAGGTTCAGCATGGGACGCACACAGAGCACAGAGGCGACGGAAGGAGCGACTTGAACGTGCTCTGGCCTTGGCGTCTTCCATTCTCAGGAAGAAGGCTCGAGCTGAGAGGAGGGCGTTGCTCGACACTATTGCAGAACAGGGGGCTGGTTGCAGCAGGGCAATCATGGCCGAGACCGAGAACGTGGATCTGTTTCCAATTTGCGTCGTGAAGGACCTGTCAATTGGGGACTTGTCGTTCGATGAGAAGCCCCGCGCCATGGGGACGTCTAGCAAGGAGGGCACCAGATGCGTTTCGGCCAGGGAAGACGAGCTCCCTGGCTGCATTGTCAAAGAAAGTCCCTGGCAGGGCGATTTGCTAGCAACAGATGCCAAGAAGAATGTGAATGCAGAGACTGATGCGGTGCAGAGGCAGCTTGTGGTTGGCATTGGTGAGGCATTGAAACGGAAGACTGCTCCTCCTAGTGGCTTGGGTGGCTAAATGCATGGCTCTCTCCTCAGTAACGAGCACCTGGCCTTGGTGTTCGAGCTCCGTGGCCACATGTCGGACCTAGAACATAGAACCCTCCTCATAGGTCAGCGCATAGACCTGCTCTTCGATGCGTTCTCCGGGGCTCCAGCTCAACGGAAGGGCCCCCTGTGCGTGCAGGCTTTTGTCATTCTGACAGGGACCACTTGGCAAACTGGAAGAGGCGACACGTCACCGAGTGCCTAGGTTCTTATTATTTCTTGGTTTATAGTTTTAATGTATAACTGTTTTAGGTTTATCTGGACCGCATCTGTCATGGTTTCCTCCAAGCAGGACAGGTTTATCGTATAACTGCTATTTGCCTCCCACTTATGCTGGTTTCCGGATACCGACAACATTTTTGGTGACTGTAGCTATGACTCTGTATATTTTGTCAAAGTTTTGTGCTAATCTAATATAGCAGGTACTACTCCTTTTTATTTAAAAAAAAAACATTTTGTTAATAAGTGAATTATTTATTACAAGCACATCAATAAGTAAATTCAAAGAGTATTAGATTGTTTCTTACAAACACATTGGTTGGTAAGTGAATTATTTATTACACTTTAAAAACAAAAGTATATTTAAAAAAATATCAAATTATTTATTACAAAGAACATTTGTTAATAAGTAAATTATTTATTATAATTTAAAAACAATTTAATACAAACACAAAATAAATAAATGTCAAATTATTCATTACAAACAAATACATAAAGTAAAATATACTATAAATTATTTATTACAAACACATTTTTTACTAGCAAATTATTTATTACAAATAAAAAGTCATTTATTACAAAAGTATCAAAGTATTTATTACATAAAAAAAAAAAAATTTAAAATTCCTAGATCCTCCTATTTGTCCAAATTCTTAAAAACTTCTTTCAAACATAAATAAATTATCACTTATTTCATACATTTTAAAAACAAAAGTATATTCAAAAAATATCAAATTATTTATTACAAAGAACATTTGTTAGTAAGTGAATTATTTATTATAATTTAAAAACAATTTAATACAAACACAAAATAAATGAATGTCAAATTATTCATTACAAACAAATACATAAAGTAAAATATACTATAAATTATTTATTACAAACACATTTTTTACTAGCAAATTACTTACAAAAGTATCAAATTATTTATTACATACAAAAAAAATAACTTTTAAAATTCCTAGATCCTCTTATTTGTCCAAATTCTTAAAAACTTTTTTCAAACATAAATAAATTATCACTTATTTCATTTTCAAAATATTAAAAAAAATAAATAACTTCTAAATTTCCTAAAACATCCCATTTGTCCAAATCATCCTCTCAAATTATTAAAAATATATTTCAAATATAAACAATTTTTAAATTACAGAATATTATGAAACATATAAATAATCTTAATATCACCCATATAAAATGTTCTTAAATATTTAAAAACCTACTTCCCCAAACAAAACCAAAATATTTAAAAACCTACTTCCCCAAACAAAACCAATTTTAAAATTCTCATCAAAACTGTAAAATTATCATTTTGTTCTCAAAATTATTACAAAATTACTAAACACAAATAATTTGAAATTTAAAAATATCACATTATCATATCTTTTAAAATTACCTCCTATTTGTCCAAATTCTTAAAAGTTTCTTTCAAACATAAATAAATTATCACTTATTTCATTTTCAAATTATTAAAAAAAATAAATAACTTTAAATTTCCTAGAACATCCCATTTGTCCAAATCATCCTCTCAAATTATTAAAAATATATTTCAAATATAAACAATTTTTAAATTACAGAATATTATGAAACATATAAATAATCTTAATATTACCCATATAAAATGTTCTTAAATATTTAAAAACCTACTTCCCCAAACAAAACCAATTTTAAAATTCTCATCAAAACTGTAAAATTATCATTTTGTTCTCAAAATTATTACAAAATTACTAAACAAATAATTTGAAATTTAAAAATATCACATTATCATATCTTTTAAAATTACTTTTATCACAAGTGAATTATTTATTACAAGCACATCAATAAGTAAATTCAAAGAGTATCAGATTATTTCTTACAAACACATTGGTTGGTAAGTGAATTATTTATTATTACACTTAAAACAAAAAAATATATTAAAAAAAAAATATCAAATTATTTATTACAAAGAACATTTATGAGTAAGTGAATTATTTATTATAATTTAAAAACAATTTAATACAAACAAAATAAATAAAATTGCAAATGTCAAATTATTCATTACAAACAAATACATAAAGTAAAATATAGTTTAAATTATTTATTACAAACACATTTTTTACTAGCAAATTATTTATTACAAATAATTAGTCATTTATTACAAAAGTATCAAATTATTTATTACAAACATATTTGTTAGTAAGTGAATTCAAACATAGTATCAAATTATTTATTACAAACAAAAATAATTAAACTAGTTATAAATTATTATATTATTTTAAAAAATGGTGAAAAAATAAATCAGTGTCAAACAAATTTAATTGTATTTTTAAGAGTATCACATAAAATAATTTTTAAATTCATCATTTTATTATCAAATATTTAAAAAACTGCTTCCGAATCAAGATTGTTTCCAACACATAAATAAAATTATCTTGTTCTCAAACTATTATAAAAATTATTACAAAATTGCGAGCATTCTGCTATTCTCAAATTATTTAAAAAATTCTTTCAACCATAAATACATAATCAATTATTCCATTTTCAAATTATTAAAAAATTTAATTAATAAAATTCTTTCAAACATACATAAATAGCAAGTTATTTCATTTTGAAATTATAACAAAAAATAACTTTTAAAATTCCTAGATCCTCCTATTTGTCCAAATTCTTAAAAACTTCTTTCAAACATAAATAAATCATCATTTATTTCATTTTCAAATTATTAAAAAAAATAAAAAAAAAATTAAAATTCCAAATCATCCTCTCAAATTATTAAAAAAATATTTCAAATATAAACAATTTTTAAATTACAAAATTTTATGAAACATATAAATAATCTTAATATTACCCATATAAAATGTTCTTAAATATTTAAAAAACTACTTCCCCAAACATAACCAATTTTAAAATTCTAATCAAAAACTGTTTCCAAAACATAAATAAAATTATCATCTTGTTTTCAAATTATATAACTTGAAATTTAAAAATATCACATTATCATATCTTTAACATTACTTTATATAAAAAAAAAATTAAACATAACTACATCATCAATAAGTAAATTCAAAGAGTATCAGATTATTTCTTACAAACACATTGGTTGGTAAGTGAATTATTTATTACACTTAAAACACAAAAATATATTAAAAAAAATATATCAAATTATTTATTATTAAAAAAAAATTCAAATTATTAAAAAACATAATTGATAAAATTCTTTAAAAAGTTCTAACATAAATAAATCATCACTTATTTCACTTTCAAATTATTAAAAATAAATAAATAACTTTTGAAAAAACATTCTGCTATTCTCAAATTATTTAAAAAACTCTTTCAACCATAAATACATATATTCCATTTTCAAATTATTAAAAAATTTAACTCACAAAAATTCTTTAAAAAGTTATTTAAAACATACATAAATCACAAGTAATTTCAATTTCAATTTCAATTTATTAAAAATAAATAACTTTTAAAATTCTCATCAAAACTGTTTCCAAAACATAAATAAAAATTATCATCTTCTTCTCAATTTTAAAATTCTCATCAAAACTGTTTCCAAAACATAAATAAAATTATCATCTTGTTCTCAAATTATTATAAAATTATTACAAAATTACTAGACACAAATAACTTTAAATTTAAAAATATCACATTATCATATCTTTAACATTACTTTATATAAAAAAAATTAAACATAACTACATCATTAATTATTCAAATTATTAAAAAACATAACTGATAAAATTCTTTAAAAAGTTCTAACATAAATAAATCATCACTTATTTCATTTTCAAATTATTAAAAATAAATAAATAACTTATAAAAAAACATTCTGCTATTCTCAAATTATTTAAAAAATTCTTTCAACCATAAATACATATATTCCATTTTCAAATTATTAAAAAATTTAACTGAAAAAAATTCTTTAAAAAGTTACTTAAAACATACATAAATCACAAGTAATTTCATTTTCAAATTATTAAAAAAAAATAACTTTTAAAATTCCTAGATCCTCCTATTTGTCCAAATTCTTAAAAAGTTCTTTCAAACATAAATAAATCATCACTTATTTCATTTTCAAATTATTAAAAAAAATAAATAACTTCTAAAATTCCTAGATAAAAATAAATAACTTCTAAAATTCCTAGATAATCTTATTTGTCCAAATCATCCTCTCAAATTTTTAAAAAAATATTTCAAATATAAACAATTTTTAAATTACAGAATTTTACGAAACATATAAATAATCTTTTAATATTATTATATAAAATGTTCTTAAATTTTTAAACCATCACAGCATCATTATTTTTTAATTTAAATTGTCATTACATTACCCTACTTTAATTTATATTGTCATTACATCATTATATTATGAAAAATGTATATAAATATTCTAGTACAAATTATTAATTATTAAACCACCACAGCAGATTATTACATCATCATATTATAAAAAATATGGAGTAAAAACATAACATAAATTAAAATAAATAAAAACTAAAATACAGCAACACAGAAAAATAAATAAAAAAAAATACACTCACAAAGGAAGACAGTTCAGATATATAGCCTTGGCCATAGTATCCTTTAAAAAGTTTGTAAAAGGGTCAACCTCTTCCAAAAAAAATAAAATATATTTATTAATTTATATTTTCTACCGTAGATGAAAAAGATGTATGCATTTTTAAATGACAAAAAAAAATAAAAGATTACTCAACTAACTTGATATTGAAAATCAAAAAAATATATTCTTAATGGATTTCATCCAATTATCTTGGCAATGAAGGAGCACAGAATATATCCTGTGGAGTTTTCCTACATAACAACAAATAATAAATGATGTTTATATTATCCTGTTACACAAATAATAAAGTTAAATTCTACATATCAAATGTTTATATCTAAATTCTACATATCAAATAATGTTTATATTATTATACAGGAAGGAAAAACGAAGTTACAGAGTTAGTGTTCATTTAAAATAATGTGTTTAGAATCTGAAACCCTAAAACGGAGGGAACGGTAATTATCCTGATAACTGCCCTTCTCTTTATCTGCACTGCGGCCTTCCGTATTCAGCTTCAGCTAGTGATTTGGATGTACCTTCATATTGAAGATCAAGTAATATATCCATAATGGATCTCATCCACTGCGGTTTTCCTATACAATAAATATATCTTGACAATGAAGCAGAGATATATCCTGACAACGAAGCTCAAAAAATATCCTCAACCGTTTTTCTGTCGCAAAAAAATCTAAAGTTAAATTTTACATAACAATAAGATATACTGTTTATATTATTATAAAGAAAGAAATAAGATTTAAAATCTGAAAAACCCTAAAACTGAGGATTCTGTAAATAACACGATACAATCCTATCTATCTAAAACCCCAAGGGAACTGTAAATAACACGATACAGTTCTAAAACCCCAAGGGAACTGTACATAACACGATACAGTTCTAAAACCCTGAGGTAACTGTAAATAACACCATACAGTTCTATCTATCTAAGGTACCTTTTTCTATCTACACTGCCATGCGTATGTATTTGTGGCCTTCCGCATTCAGCGAGTAATTTGACATTCTTGTCTCCCTCTGCAGCATATCCGAATATTAAAACAAAGTAAATAAACAACAAATTGCAAACAAATAAAACTACGATTTAGTAATACAAGATACCTGCTCATCTCTGCAACATATCTGAATATTAAAACAAAGCAAATAAACAACAAATTGCAAACAAATAAAACTATGATTTAGTAATACAAGATACCTACTCATTTCTGCAAACATCCCTTCTCTCTTCTGCACACATTGCCTTTCTTCTCGACCCTAACAAACCAAGCCAACAGACCCAAAAAAAAAAAATCACAAACCAAACCAATGGGAGAAAAAAAAACTCACAAATAATAGAAAACCAGACACAAATAATAGAAAACCAGACCAACACAAAACAAAATAAAGCGATGCATAACTCTAATTTTAAAATCCAAAACAGAACAACAATAAAATATTTCTCTGCTCTCTTAACAGACTATCTACAGGGTTTATGTACAAGCCCAAATCTGCTCTGTTCAGCCTCAATCTCTCTTCTCTCATCCAATATTCAACCTCAACCCCAATTTACTCAGTACTCTTCTCTTCACTTCTACACTCATCTATCCAACGTTCAATTCCATTACAGACTACTCTGATGTCTCTCTTCAAAACCAAACCAAATGTTAATCCTCTATCTCTTCCACCACCCCAATAACAATGTCCCAAACAACTGTTGATCCTCTATCTCTCTGCTTTGCGATATAACCATCACACCAGGTTTTGCCACACCCGTCTTCACAAATGTAAGATTTTGCACGAAAAAATAAAACAGATCATCATACTGCGAAGTATGAATGAGATTAAACTTTCATCTCGTAAATGACCAGTCCCATCACTGACGGAGCCTGCGGTCGTGAATGCCATAAATAGGGTTTATTGATTTCCGAATCCCATATCCGTTGGCACTCTGCCCACAAAATCTCCCCATATCCGTTGGCACTCTGCCCACAAAATCTCCCCATATCCGTTGGCACGCTCTCCCACGCTCCACAAAAGCGTGCGCCGTCAGCACGCTCTCCATCCCCGTTATCACTCTCCCCACTTCCATCCATCCTCCGTTAGCACGCTCCCATCACTGACTGAGCCTGCGGTCGTGAATGCCATAAATACTGACGGAGCAAGTAATGCGGTAAATAGTGAATGCCATCACTATTTATCGTTTATCGTTTATTGATTTCCGATTCCATATCCGTTGGCATTCTCCCTACAAAAGCTTCCCATATCCGTTGGCACTCTTCCCACAAAAACTTGCGTCATACGCTCCTCATCTCAGTTGGCACTTTCCCCACAAAAGTTTGCGTCGTTAGCACTCCTTTCATCTCCGTTAGCACGCTCCCCACTCCTTTCATCTCCGTTGGAACACTTCCCAAAGAACTGAAAAACCTCCCAAAGTCATTTGGGTGAACTGACAAAAGCTAGTCTCGGGGTTAACAAAAAGCTGGTAAAGAGTTATTTGCGTGGATGATACGCATCAGGGTTAACAAAATTTATAATGAGATTTTGACTTTTAAACTTACCAAATCGACCACTTGTGGTGTACCAGCTTTGTCAAATAAAATGGGACGAGATTCGCTACAGTTAATGTTGTATGTTTTGCATTAAGATTCTTTGAGGTTCATTGTT
This sequence comes from Picea engelmannii, assembly GCA_009831015.1. NCBI lineage: Eukaryota > Viridiplantae > Streptophyta > Pinopsida > Pinales > Pinaceae > Picea > Picea engelmannii. Next base: position 535,841 of record ML785096.1, on the reverse strand, counting down.
CTTATCTTAATTTATTATTTGGGTTTATCAGCGTTTAATAGCTTATTGTCCTTTGAATCTATTTGTGATTAATGAGATTGAGTGGTTGGGGTAAGTAGCCCATCAATAAAAAATCACAAATGTAATCATCTAGGTTTTGATAAGAGAAATAGACATTTTTTTCAAGGAAGACGAATCATGTTTCAAGGAAGCGGGAATGGAGCGGGAATTTTTTTCAAACATCGGCAAACCAGACAGCCACAGATCCTGCCATCGTTACTTCCAGGTTTACCCTTGTTTTGGAGCTAGCGATCCAGGCATCTCTTTAGTCCTTCAAAGGCCCTGACCGCTTCACAGATCTCTTTTTCCGAACTGGTTACTTTCTCCCTGCTGTTTGATAGCTAGTCAGTTCTTGTTTTTTTGTTTTTATTGCACCGACTGGTCCGCTGCTTTCCTTCTTATTTGTCCTCTAGCCCAGAAAGGGACTGCTCCACTGTCTCGTTTGGTGCCATCGGCGTCCTTCACTGATTATTCCTTCCTGGGTGAAACCTGTGGGCCTACAGCGGTCCCCAGACGAACTTTATTTAAAATGAACGTGATGACTAATGCACTCTTGAATCCCAATGATGAAATTATTTGGAAACAGTCAGGTTTCTTTGAGCAAGTGGACTCCCTGGAAAGGCGGAATCTGACTTCCCCCACTTGCCTTACCTCTTTTCCTGTGGCTCCAGTGGTGTCAGATTTTCCAGCACAGTCTAGTGCGCCTCCCTCGAGATCTACTCCCCCTGTTCCCTCAACTTATCCCGATAAGCCTGAGATCCATAGGAACCCTTTCACTGCTAGCCGTGTGCCATCCAAGGGACGCAAGGCTTGGAAGTCCAACAGGAAAAATAAGAGACTCGTTCTAGGTGACGATGTAGGTTTGGAAAACCTCTGTAAAATGTCTCTTTGTGATCTGGTAGGCCGAATCTCCTACAAAGCACTGAGCCCACCTCCTCTCGAGAACTGGGTTAAGACAGAGTGGTCTCCCATCATAGGTTACAGTTCGGAGATCATGTATCTAAAGAAAGGCTGGCTTGGCTTCCTTTGCAAAACACCTGAAGATGCATCTTTGCTCTTATCCTCTTCTTGGGTATTTGGAGGAAGCAGCCTAATGCTGAAGCGATGGAGGATGGCGTTCAATCCAGATTCGGACTATTTTCAGTACAGACATTTATGGGTGCTCCTTCCGGGGCTCCCCCTACATTTTTGGAACAAAGATGCCATCAGAGCTATAGCTGACACTTTGGGGAAGTTTATCGCCTTTGATTCAGGTTCTCTTTCGGGCTCCTCGAGAAAGATGGGCAGGGTTCTGGTGGAAATCGACATTACTACAGGTCTGCCGGAAAATCTGGAGATCGTTTGGAGGGGTCGGAAGTCTCTCCAACCCCTAGACTACCTTGGCATTCCATTCAGGTGCAACTTATGTCGTGAAACTGGACATCTCCGCCGTAACTGTCCAGGTAAGACTGACTCTCTCCCCTCTGAAGAAGCTGAATTGCACCTTAACCCTCCGGACTCCATGGTTGCTGACCCTGCACTCGAGCCTTCGGATTCACCCCTGAACTTTCCTCCCCCTCCCTCCCCTGGTCACCCGGACTCATGGACATCAAAAATCTATAATCTCTGCCCATCTCTGTACAACTCGCTCACCTTTCCGGAAAGGGAGACCATCAACCTTTTTTCTTGGCCCTTGGCTACTCAACCTTTTACCCCAGATCCAGTCCTAGGGGTTTCACAACCATCCTCCTCTCACAGCATTTCACTAGAATCCCTTAAACAACCAGCTACTGACCCTGCTCCCCCATCGACCCACCTGCCTCTGCAGCAACCTTCCCACACAGTTCATGCGAGTGAGTTGGCCCGTTCAACAGTTCCTATCGTTGATCCCACAGCATCCTCTGCTTTTGTCCCAGGCTACAGTCAGCCGATTGAAGATGAGGATACTCTACTGTCTAATTTGGACTCTGAGGCTCCTCCTCCTACTTCGTTAGACACTGCTACACAGCTACAAGCCTACAGGGGGAATGAACTCATTTCAGTTCCATCTGTGGAGGGTGCCTCCTCGTCACAGCCTTCACCTAAAGAACAAAGGTCCTTTGCTTGGTCGCGAGGCCTGGGAGTAGAGCTTTCTCCTCTTCAAACCAGAAGCTCTAGAAAGAAAAAAGATATGGTTGTTACTCTACAGTCGACTCCTACTGACCCGTCACAATCCGATAAAGCCCCCCTTAGAGCGCTGAAGGCTATTGCGCGTTCCAAATGATTGTGCTCTCCTTGAATGTGCGTGGAACTGGAGGACTACACAAAAGAGCCTCCTTCCGAAAGCTCCTCGAACTCACCAAACCAAATATCATTTTCCTTCAAGAGACTCTTTCTTCTGATCACATTTCCAGGGCTTTTGTTCATTCATTCTGTTCATCTTGGTTATCGGTTGCGGTCAGTTCCGTGGGCAATTCTGGCGGTTTATTGGTGGCATGGGACCCGGTTTTATTCGATTTGGTACCCTTCATCACTTGTGGTGGCATACTGTTGAAGGGGCGGTGTCATGCTATAAATCAAGAGGTCGCGTTTTTAAACGTGTATGGTCCTTGCCGTGACAGGATACTCTTCTGGAAGAGACTTGCAGCAAGTGGATTACTCTCCACCCCGAACCTAATCCTGGGTGAGGATTTAAACATAACCCTATCTTCAGATGAGCACTGGGGAGGATCGCCGCTGTCAGCCACTGATGGAGTGTTTTACAGAGACCTTTTTTCATCTTCAAATTTGATCGACATCCTGCCGAGTTCTATTGTACCCACATGGCGTAATGGACGGCCCGGCGAGGAGGCAATAGCCAACAGATTAGATCGTTTTCTAATCTCCGAAAATTTTATGACTTCCGTGTTTTTTCCATCTTCCTGGGTCGAGTACCCTTATTACTCGGACCACGCCCCGATCCTTTTAAGATTGAACAGTCCCCTACTGTCTTTGTCTATCCCGTTCAAGTTTAATCACCATTGGTTAGAATCGGCAGACTATAACGCCCTGGTGCATTCTGTGTGGACGGATCCCAAATTTCAATCCGAATCCAACCCTCAGTTGCGCCTCCAGCGGAAACTCAAGGCTTTAAAACACTGCTCAAAGTCCTGGGGTCTTCAAAAGAAGAAATCGGAGGAGTCTCAACTCATTAACCTTGACCTGGAGATTAAAGAACTTATTCACCGATCAACTTCCACAGCCCTGTCTACTGATATCTCTGCTTATCTAAGAGAGCTGGAGCAACGCAGAAAATTCATATTGGAAGAAGAGGAAAGGGCTTGGAGACTTCGAAGCCGAGCAACCTGGCTCAAATGGGGAGATGCCAATACAAAAAAATTTCACAATTTAGCCAGCTTCAACAGGGACAAAAAACGAATTTGGTCCATCCAGAGAGATACAAATGAGATGCGCAGGGGTCAAGAGGAGATTAAGACAGAGGCGGTTTCTTATTTCAAACATCTATTTAGAGGTTCCGGTTCCCATCATCTTCTTGAAAAAATCTCAACTGCCAGCCTCTATCCAAGATTGGTCACGGACTTAGAAGCTGCGGATCTCATTAAACCTGTCTCCCTCCCGGAGATTCAACATATTTTGTTACATTTTAAAAAGGAGAGAAGTCTGGGGCCTGATGGCTGGACGACGGAGTTCTTCTCCCACTTCTTTGATATTATTGGGCCTGATCTCCTATCAATGGTCGAAGACGTTCGCATCAGAGGCAAGATTTCAAAAAGCATCAATTCCACTTTTCTGGTCATGATTCCCAAAGAAAATAATGCAGTCTCCTTCAACGACTACAGACCTATTTCCCTGTGTAATCTCATATACAAATTAGTTTCAAAAGTCATTGCAAATCGTTTGAAACCTTTTCTGGAAAAGGGCCTTTCAGCAGAACAGCTCGGGTTTCTAAAAGGAAGAAGAATACAGGATGCCATAGCAACGGCTCATGAGTGCATACACTCAATTAAACAGAAAAATCTGAAGGCCCTAATCATGAAAATAGATCTCAAAAAGGCCTTTGACTGTATCGATTGGGATTTCTTAAGACTAATACTTCTTGCTGTAGGTTTTGGTGACAGGTTGACTGATTGGATTATGGCTTGTGTTACAAGTGCGAATTTTGCGGTGCTGATCAATGGGGAAGCGTCAAATTTCTTCAACCGTGAAAGAGGGCTTCAACAGGGCTGCCCACTTTCCCCTTACCTCTTTATTCTTGTTATGGATAGTCTCAGCCTTCTCCTCTCAAAATCTATTGCCGAACACAAGATTACGGGAATAAAAGTTTCGAGGTTCATCAAGATTTTTCAGCTCATGTTCGTGGATGATATTCTTCTCTTGACCAAAGCTGAGCCAGCTGAATGGCTTATTATTTTGGACATCCTACATGTTTTCTGCACGGCTTCGGGAATGTCTATCAATCCCACTAAGACCTCGGTCCATCATTGGGGAGCTTCGGAGGCTGAGCTCTCTCTTCTCAAAGGCATCTTACCCTTTTCTTTCATAGAGCTGAAACAGGGCTTCAGCTACTTGGGTTATAGGCTGCTGCCGAGAGCCTCCACCCCTGCCGACTGGAGTTGGCTCGTGGCAATTTTGGAAAGAAAGATTAGTTTCTGGTGCAACAAGTGGTTGTCTCTTGGGGGGCGTTACATCCTAGTCAAAGCAGTGCTAGAGGGGCTGTCTGTTTACTGGATGACTCTTGAGCGTCTCCCCAAAAAAATTCATGTTATTTTCCGAAGACTGGCATGCAATTTCTTATGGAACGACCGGGCTGACAAGCATCGCTTTCATCTTTGCAAGTGGCAGTCCCTTTTCAGCCCCCGAAAGGCTGGAGGCTGGGGACTAAAGAATCTGACTTTATTCAATTCGGCTCTCCTGGCTTGCTCTTTCTGGAGAGGAATTACTATAAGAAGCATTTGGCAAAAAGTCATCACAGATAAGTATCTTGGCAGCCTCCCTCTTTTTAATTGGTTAAGAAGACCCTCTCTTGAACTAAACTGGGCTTCCCCCTTTTGGAAGGGTTTGATTTCTGCTTCCCCGGTGGTGCTTCACTGGCTGCGATGGAAGCCTGGTACAGGTACTGAGATCCTCCTTGGTCGGGACAAGATTTTAGGACTGGAGAATCTCTCCATCCTCTCGCCTTTGCTCAGATCTCAGCTCGATTGTAAAGGGTACCGATGCTTAGCACAGGTTAATGAGGCAGCAAACATTGATTTTCTTCGGGATAGATGGATTACTAGCAGCGCCCTTCAGCTTCATCCTCCGACTGCTAGGGAGTGGGACTCTTTCATAAGATCTTTGAAAGCAGCTGGAATCACACTATCCGAACAGCCTGATACTCTTCTTTGGGCGGGGGGTGATGGATCAGGTTTATTGACAGTTAGGAATGCCTATGTGGCTCTACACCAAACTTTTGACTATTGTGAAGTGAGTCCGCTGCTCCTTTCCATTTGGAATTGGCCCATTCCACTTAAGCTCAAATTTTTTATATGGTTATGTCTTTTAAACAGACCGCTCACCTGGGTGGCACTCCAAAAAAGAGGCTGGCAGGGCCCTGGTCGTTGTCCCCTGTGCTCCTCTGCCACTGAAGACTTAGATCACCTCCTGATTCACTGTGTTTTTACCTTGAATGTTTGGAAGCGCTTGCTTCAGATCATAACACTTCCTTTGGCCTGGAAGGGAGCTATCGTCTTTGACTGTTTTGATGCTTGGTTTAAAAACAAATCGGCTCCTAGCTCCCTGGCAGCTATTGTTTGCTGGTGGATCTGGGTCGAGAGAAATCGGGCGATTTTTGAGGGGAGGCCTCCTTCTTGCCAGTCGGTTCTACACAAAATTCTCACCAATTTTAGTTGGCAACCAAACTCACAAAAAGTGTTTCAAAACTCAGTTTGCAACATTCACTGGACGGATGGCACAGTTCTGGTTAGTTTCGATGGAGCTGCACTCTCAAACGGGCTCTGTTGCGGGGCAGGGGGCTCCTTCAGAGCACACCAGTCAAGGACGACGAACTGGTTTCTTCATTGCAGAGCAGGAACAAATAACAAGGCTGAGCTCCTGGGTCTGTGGGTATCACTTTCACTGGCAAGTTTTTGGTCCTTAAATCACCTTCACGTTTTGGGTGATTCCAAACTAATCATTGACTGGATTAATCATGTTAGTAAGCTCAATTCTGTCCATCTGGAAGGTTGGAAGCAAGATACGAGGAAACTGGCCTCCAACTTCTCCGACATCCAGTTCAGTCATATATCCAGGATTCATAATTCGGTGGCTGATGCTCTGTCAAAAAGAGCACTGAAAGCGGTGGCTGGTAGGCTCTCCATCTTCCACAGTGATTATGGAATCGAGAGTCAAATTACTTCCTACAACCTCTTTGAAGGAGACTGAAGGCGCCTCCGTCACTGCTGTTCCATTCATCAGAGTGATGTCATAGCTTCTCGG
>ML785096.1:503568-517949 GCA_009831015.1 Picea engelmannii | reverse complement strand
TCCTTTCTTTGTTTTTTAAAAGGGTTTGATGGTGTTTTTCCAATTAATTTTATTAGATTGTTGTATTTTGTTGGGTTAATGAATAAATTCATGAATTCAAAGGTGTTGAAGGCGTTCAGGCATGGAGATCGGCCTCTGCTTGCAAAGCACCCAGAGCTAGAGACCTTGCTGCTTTGGGTGTATTTTCATTCCAATGTTAGAGACTTCAAACGCATGGAGTGTTGGCGGTTCTTTGGTTGAGGCATGCAAGGTAACAACCGCAAATTTGAATTCATATATGGAAGTGAATTAATATTTTGTATTTCATTCTCTTGATTCTACACATCAAAGTGATTAATATTTTGAGTTTTATTCTCTTGATTTAGCTTGTTCTACACATCATAAGATAATGCACAAGCAATTCCTGCTTGATATTATCCAAGTCTTTTGTGAAACAAACACCTTGCAGAGATATTATCCACTCCTTTTTTTCAATTTTACATCGGTAGGTTTCCTCGGCTGTGCTCGATCTGATTGATTAACTGTAGGCTTGAGGTTTATTCAGAGGGTTGTCTTTGTATTTGTATTGGTGAACCGTTGTGGGTAACCCTACCAAGTATTAAACAAAAAGCGCGATGGCTTGACCAGGTTTTTAAGGTTTGGAGATCGAATTGCGCAAAGTTTTGATGGATCGAATCGTTGTCATCCTGTTCCAATCCAAGAAGGAATTCTTTTTTGATGACAGGGATTCGTGGAATTCAGATTTAGATGGTTTGTTTTTTGTGCTAATATGCAAGTCAAAATTGGGCATAAATTTTCAGTTTTTCGTGTAGTTTTACCGTACTTCCAGGGTATAGTTTCTCCAAACGGTCTCAATACATCCAAAACCTTTCAAAAATGCTTAATTCATTGAAATTATGTTCTTGGAACTTTCAGTGTCAAGGTATAGTTAAGATGCTACTCAATTAAGCGTCGGCAGCTAGTAAGCTACTATGTAGCCTTGTTATATTCCCATTACTCCTCCTCGACGACAATATCCTCTCGATCATTTATTCCATTGTCATAACTTGTTACCACCAGCGAGCTTAGTGTCATGTTGAAGGGTATTGATGGTATGGCTCGACATGCAAGCTTACACGCACCCATTACTCCTCGTCCACATTGATCCTCTCAAGCATTTACTCTGTTGTCATAACTTGTTACTACCCACGAGCTTAGTGTCATGTTCAAGGGTATTATTCACTTATACAACATGCGCAGGTTCGATCCTATCTGTTGGAGCTCTATCTATTAAACCTCTAGATCAATCAGTTTTTGAAGCACCTTCTTTCTCCGATTTTCAGGGGTCAAATTGTTCTATTGGAGAAAATAGATCCCTTGGTCTTCGCCAAAATGAGAAGGTTCCTTCGATCGAGGTAGGTACTATGGTTCTTTTGACTCAACAACTCCTTTTTCCAATAGAAATGAATGGGAATCGGCTACTATTCAGCGGGTTAATAACCCATTCGGTTACAATCTGGGTTAGAATCTCGATTAGAAGCTCAGTAGCAATCTGAGGCTTCTCAAGGACGTAATGGAGAAGTTACGGAGAAATATAGAGGGTGCATTTATTCCGTTGTCATAACTTGTTACTACCCTCGAGCTGAGTGTCATGTTCAAGGGTATTGATGGTACAAATCCCAGCTCGACATGCAATCTTACACGTGCCCATCACTGCTAGTTCACATTGATTCTCTCAATCATTTATTTCGTTGTCTTAACTTGTTACCACCCTCGAGCTTAGTGTCATGTTCAAGGGTATTGATGGTACAAATCCTAGCTCGACATGCAATCTTACACGTGCCCATTACTCCTCGTTCACATTGATTCTCTCAATCATTTATTCCGTTGTCATAACTTGTTACCACTAGCGAGCTTAGCGTCATGTTCAAGGGTGTTGATGGTACAAATGTTGGCTCGACATGCAATCTTACATGCACCCATTACTCCTTGTTACCACCCACCAACGTAGCATCATGTTCAAGGGTATTGATGATACAAATGTTGGCTCGACATGCAATCTTACACACGCCCATTACTCATCGTGCACATTGATCCTCTCAATCATTTATTCCGTTGTCATAACTTGTTACCAGGCACAAGCTTAGTGTCATGTTCACGGCTATTGATGGTACAAATGCTCGCTCGACATGCAATCTTACATGCGCCCATCCTCGTCCACATTGATCTTCCTAATCATTTATTCGGTTGTCATAACTTGTTAGCACCCGCGAGCTTAGTGTCATGTTCAAGGGTATTGATGGTACAAATGCTTGCTCGACATACAATCTTACGGTTGGTTTTGTCACTCAACTGCTCTCTTTTTGTCTGTGTAACTCTCCCGAGTGTTTTCTATGTACTCTGCCCAGTGTTTGAATCCTCGTACTCTGCCCAGTGTTCGAATCCTCAGACATTTGCTTTTTCGTACATTCCTCAACCACTATTTTGGATAATAAAGTCAGTTTTGAGCTTCTTCTTTATGTGTATTACTGCATGGACTTTCCTGACTTTAAATAATGGACTTTCAAACAGGAATGCTCGTGTGTAAGGAAACAGATCAAAGCAAAGGCAGTGAATCAATAGGGAAGGAGGAAGTGGTCAATATCTTGAAACGATGTGGGTGGTGGGGTAGTAGCCCTCAAATAGAGGATGGATAGTTGTAGAGTACGAAGAGTAACTCGTAATTGAAAGAATTAAAGGAAGGTGGAAAAACTAGGGAACGAAAACTCTCAGATTAGCATTTGCGCTACCCGAAAAATAGATTTTTATTCAAGGCTGACCCGCTGATCTTTGAAAGTGTTGTTTTCTTTACAGAAGAATGACATTTCACAAAGTTTTGTCTATGATTTTTCTATGAGTGGCAACGGGATGGATTCGATTGCTTTTAGGTTCAGCGCCTTGATATGCTGCTCTAAAATTTGGCAAGAGGCTAGAGGGCTATATATACTCTCGTCAAGGCCTCTATCGAGCATTAGCGTTACTCATATCATGGGAGCAAACGGTCTCTGTCATTACCCAACCAGGAGGCAAGGCGATAGCGCTATTGCCAAGCTGGAGTAACATGATCTATTAACTTCCTCATTCGTGTAATGAAGCTAAAAGCTTGTGCTATTCTGTTTAGCATCCAAGACTAGTCACAGGATATGGAGGTCAGGGGGGGCCCGAGCCAGTGCAACTGTCTGTTCCTGTTGTGGAGCGGTGGGATCCTTAGGCCCTTTTTTCCTCCCGAGCAAGTAGCAGCAATTATCTGGAGCGGTCTGAAGCAAGGTTCAAAGCTTCTGTCCTGATTACACGGGTAAAGCGTTAGAGCTTATTTCTGGGCAGGTGAAAAGAAAGTGATTGTATTCTCTGCCGTAGCCAACGCCATTGCTATAGTGAATTGCTAATGGCCATTGCTATTTATTTATAGTTGTCAAGCCTATCAGCATGGACATCAAAGTCAACATTATTGTGTAAGCTCCTCCCACAGACTCATGCAAGTTACAGATGCATATCCAACGAACTTATGCTTGCTGTAAGTGACTAATCCCTATCCCACCACCCATGGACTCATGTTGCATGTGTTTTCCCCACTGCCTGACTAATAGACTCATCACTAAAAGACTAACTGACTGCTCCACCTAACTCGTGTTTAGAGTATGTGTATCTGTGTAAAGCCAGACCTCTATTGTCAAGGCCTCTATTGTGTGCCAGACCTAAAGTTCCAGGGCTCTTTCTTGCAAGTGTCCAAGCCTGAAGTTCTTCTATGGCATCCCGTAATGACTAACTGAAAACCGACCTAACTCACCTAATTGTGTATCTGAGCAGAGCTTTCTAGCAATGGCGGAATGCCAGAGCTTGTCTTGCGTTGTACATGCATGCATGCTTGCTCTGAGCAGTTAGATATCTGTGGTGTATGTCAAGCTCGCTGCATACGTTAATTCTTGCTAGTTTGTTTCTGTCGTTTGCTATCTATTGAGTCCAAGATGGCAGAATCTTCTGCCAGGAAGAAAAAAAGCAATAATTAGGGCTACCTTGGAGTTCCCTCTAAGAAGAAGCTCAAGGCTGAACAAGAGGTGAACAAATTCTTGTTTAGGGTTTTGCTTCCGAATGGTTTCAATTTAATACTTGAATTGGAGAATGCCGACGAAAAGATGTAGGTGGCCGAGTACGTGGAAAACGCCATGGGTGAGCGAATCCTTTCAATCCCTGTTTACAATTTCATATGAAAATTTTCATTCGACTCCCTACTGATTGCTTTTTTTTGTAATGTTTTCCAGAAAAGCTTGTGCAGAAGCCGGTTTGCACCAAATCTGACCTTCAAATTGCAGTATTAGTGTGATCTTGAACTCTTCTTAAAAATCTTGTTTGTCAGTTAGTCTTTCTAATGAACTTAAATATTTGGTGGACAATTTCAATTTTTCTGCAAATTGTTAAAGCTCTGCAAATTGTTAAAGCTGTGCATTTGTAGTTGTTCACTACATGGTTTTTTTGGATCTTTCTTTGACTTCTTAAAACCTCTCTCTGTATTTCTTAAATCTTATCATTTAATTTTGAATTTAAATTAAATATATTAGTAGTATTATTTTGCTGAAGTTTCTTGCCAAAGATATCTTTAATTTATCTTTTTCTTTGTTCATCTAGTGATTTTTTCTACAAATTGTTACATTCTGACTGTTTATTCATTCCAGTGTTTTGTTTGCTATAACTTTTTCTCCGAAGACCAGCACAGGCCGCTTATTCTCTTCAGTGAGATCAGCATTCATACATTCATTCCACTAATTGTTTTGTACAGACTCCACACCACTCTTCTCTTTTCACAGGGTATTTTACTATTTTCTAACTCGTTATTGTTATCCATTTCATTTTAAATTTCCTCTGCTCAATGTTAGTGCCATTGTAGGGTTAGGGTTTCCTTCATATTTTCTATTTTAGTTTAGTTTTTGTTTGTTGGGCAACTATTGAATTGATTGAAAAGGGTGCCCACAATCGGAATTCAGGCAAGTATTTAAAGATTTTTATCCTGTCTTTAACTTCAATTTAAGAGCTCAAAGTATTACCCATTGTGCACTTACGTCTCGTTCTACCTGAATAAACTGTAGGCCTTTACCGGCTACCCTAAACCCTATATGATGCTTCAGTTAGCTGGGTACACAATTTTTTTCAAACCCACAAATATCGGTTAAAAGTAAATTAGTCATGTTATAGAAAATGCACCTTGCAATATCCTGCAACTTTTACAGAAAGGTTACCTTAACTGGAAATCCCGACCTTGTATGATTCTTCAGTTGGATGGATACACATTTTCTTTCAAATCCAGAAATGCCCACTAAAATAATTAGCTACGTGAAATATATGTTGGATTCGATCTCCTTACTTGTAATCTAGACCAATACAAATCTATTAACAATATATTACAGACAGGTCAACCGTGATTGACCTCATTTTTTTATTTAAAAATATGTACACATTATATAGAGGTGTTTATACTTCTTGAAGTGCTTATAGCCCATATATTTATCTGTAAATTGCTCGCTTTTTATGGGGTATTATTGGTAGTAGTGGAAATATGGTGCCAAATTATAGTTAGGCGACGAGCGTCCACCAAAATATGAAGAGGTGGAAGGCAATGCGGAACAAACAACGACCCCCCTTGCGGGGGTGCGCCGACTCCTTTAAGCAATTGACGACATGATAAGAGAGGAATCGAACCCTGGTGGGGGCTGGAACAGTACCCTGTTTTCACCAATTTTTTTTAAACTCATAAATACCTTTTAAAATAATTAGTTATGTTGTAGAAAATGTTCCCTTCAATTCATCGCGTGATCTGTAATTTAGAACGATACAAAAGTAATAGTAATCTGTTTCAGAAACGTTACCTGCAGTTGACCTCTTTGCTTTTTATTGAAAAAAAATGCGCAGATTTTATGGGGATCTTTATTCTTCTTTAAGTGTTTGTAGCCCTTATCCAGTTAATTGCCCACGTTTTTAAGATCCGTATTAGTAGGAATTATTGCTAATCGAACAATTCCACTCATGGGACCCCAAAATACTCTTTATGAAATTCAAGAACTCGTAAATTCTCTCTTGAACCAGAGACATTAAAAGTATTTTTTGTCGATTTGGTAGTACTCAGCTCTTACCCTAAACATTTTTCATAGAGTGCTAGTTTGTTTTCAAAGCCTTTTTGGCCTCCCTTATCAAGGTCTGACCTGTTAGATTTTACTGCTTCGTTCCTCGGATATTCTAAAATACTGCAGTTCGTTTTCAGAGGAATCGTCACCCAAACCTATCTACTCTTGCATCGGTGACAACCAAATCCCCCGTTCCATCTAATCCGTACGTATTTATGAGGTAGTATCCTCATTAGCCCGAACTGCCCTACCTCGTAGCACTACTAATTGAGATCAACAATTACATTCGATTGAGATCAACAATTACATTCGACATCAGCGGCATTCTCCCTTGACTCGATCTAGTATCTCTTCTTCAGAGCCACAATAAGGGTTCGGGAGGCGCAAAAGCAAGTGATGAAGAGCAACTAAAGGGCATGGGCTCCCAAGCACCTCATCTCTGGCACACGAACTATTGAGGGTAAATAAGGTCTTCTCCCGTGTTCTTCCCTGTTCCTACGGTCTTGACCTGCAAAGTGACTTCCGAAAGCTCCCACTGTGACTAAAAAGCTCCCAATAGGCCAAGTAGCCGCTTATATATTAAAATCGACTAAGGAAGGAGCTCTAGATGGGATTCACACGCAGCTTTCTATTTTATATCTACCTTCCCCGCATAGGATTCAATCGCACCTTCTTGAAGAATGGAATCTTAGTTGTACCAGCTGCTCTCTTACTCTGCCTATTAACCCTTTACTTACGAGCATGCTCACCTGTTGTCCACCCTTTACTTACTGCCTTCACCCTATCTTTGTTTAGAGAGTGCTGCCCCCCCTAACCACTTGATTCAGCTAGGAATGCTTTCGGCTTGAACACACTTAATACCAGTAAAAAGGTGAACGCTGAACATACACTAATCTATGAACTAGTGTTAGCTGAATCCCTGTAATCAATGGGCTTATATGGAACACTTATACGTAAGCAGTGATTTAACCGATAAGGGAACCAAGCAAGTATGAATAGCTGTGATTCACTATGATAGCTTACATAGGGTTATATGGCTAACATAAGCTCTATAAGGGTGTAAGTAAGCTGCAGCAGAATCAACAGCATTAGTCCTAGCAGAATCAGCAGTAGGGGGGGCATTAGTCCCAACAGAATCAGAATCCAATAATAATGAAAGTAAAACTAAACTCAATGCAACTGAAAACTAAACTGAAGACTACAATGAGAAGATGAAAACTCTTGGTAATGGCCCTAACCATTTAAAATACTTAATTTAAAGTTTAAGTGTATTCGTATCTACGATTCATTTCATACAAACATTGATGAAGCAAAAGACAGGAAGCATGCACCTAAACAGATAGATTCCAGATTTGAACAGAGAGCACTGCAGATTTTCGTCAGTCTACCCAATTATATATTTTATTCAACGTCCTCCGCTGGATTTCATCTCATTCAATGGAGTAGTTCCACGCCAGTTCAGTGTTTTAAGTCTTTTGAGTGACATACACATACAAACTTCAGCGCCATGTTTTATGGAGAAAAACACCAAGAAAACATAAGAGTACCATCGTATTGGACTTTGGCTTTGTCGTGCATAAGGCAAAGAAAGGCTAGAACCAAAGCCAAATTGTTGAAGGTGTTCGACTTAGATGAGAGTAAAAGGACATGATTCTCGCTGGAATGAGAAGCGGTTATCAAGACTACTAGTATGTGAAGATATGCCTGATGTAGTTGATCTCTAGACTGTGAGAGACTCATATTGGATTTGGCTTTCTAGGACGCTGCGAATAATCATTTTTGTCATTTTTCCAACTCGGAAAAACTCACTAGCACTCCTGTAAAACACATCCGAGGGCTTGGATTTCTGTTGATCGAATTTGATTTGGTCTTCAACAATCTGATATGTTTACAAAAGTATCAAATCATTTATTATAAATAAAAAGTGATTTATTACAAAAGCATCAAATTATTTATTATATTCAAAAAAATAACTTATAAATTTTCATTTTCAAATTATTAAAAAAAATAAATAACTTCTAAATTTCCTAGAACGTCCCATTTGTCCAAATCTTCCTCTCAAATTATTAAAAACATATTTCAAATATAAACAATTTTTGTCCAAATCTTCCTCTCAAATTATTAAAAACATATTTCAAATATAAATAATTTTTGTCCAAATCTTCCTCTCAAATTATTAAAAACATATTTCAAATATAAACAATTTTTAAATTACAGAATTTTATTTAACATATAAATAATCTTAATATTACCCATATTCTTAAATATTTAAAAACCTACTTCCCCAAACAAAACCAATTTTAAAATTCTCATCAAAACTATAAAATTATCATTTTGTTCTCAAAATTATTATAAAATTATTACAAAATTACTAAACACAAATAATTTGAAATTTAAAAAATATCACATTATCATATCTTTTATCATTACTTTTATCACAAGTGAATTATTTATTACAAGCACATCAATAAGTAAATTTAAAGAGTATCAGATTGTTTCTTACAAACACATTTGTTGGTAAGTGAATTATTTATTACACTTAAAACACAAAAATATATTGAAAAAAATATATCAAATTATTTATTATAATTTAAAAACAATTTAATACAAACAAAATAAATAAAATTACAAATGTCAAATTATTCATTACAAACAAATACATAAAGTGAAATATAGTGTAAGTTATTTATTACAAACATATTTGTTAGTAAGTGAATTCAAACATAGTATCAAATTATTTATTACAAACATATTTGTTAGTAAGTGAATTCAAACATAATATCAAATTATTTATTACAAACATATTTGTTAGTAATAAATAAAATTACAAATGTCAAATTATTCATTACAAACAAATACATAAAGTGAAATATAGTGTAAGTTATTTATTATATTCATTACAAACAAATACATAAAGTGAAATAAAATACATAAAGTGAAATATAGTGTAAGTTATTTATTACAAACACATTTGTTAGTAAGTGAATTCAAACATAGTATCAAATTATTTATTACAAACATATTTGTTAGTAAGTGAATTCAAACATAATATCAAATTATTTATTACAAACATATTTGTTAGTAAGTGAATTCAAACATAATATCAAATTATTTATTACAAACATATTTGTTAGTAAGTGAATTCAAACATAGTATCAAATTATTTATTACAAACAAAAATAATTAAACTTGTTATAAATTATTATATTATTTTAAAAAATGGTGAAAAAATAAATCAGTGTCAAATTTAATTGTATTTTTAAGAGTATCACATAAATAATTTTTAAATTCATCATTTCATTATCAAATATTTAAAAAACTGCTTCCAATCAAAATTGTTTCCAAAACATAAATAAAATTATCTTGTTCTCAAATTATTATAAAAATTATTACAAAATTGCTATCATTCTGCTATTCTCAAATTATTTAAAAAATTCTTTCAACCATAAATACATAATCAATTATTCCTAGATCCTCCTATTTGTCCAAATTCTTAAAAACTTCTTTCAAACATAAATAAATCATCATTTATTTCATTTTCAAATTATTAAAAAAATAAATAATTTCTAAAATTCCTAGATCATCCTATTTGTTCAAATCATCCTCTCAAATTATAAAAAATTATTTCAATTATAAACAATTTTTAAATTACAGAATTTTATGAAACATATAAATAACCTTAATATTACCCATATAAACTGTTCTTAAATATTTAAAAAACTACTTCCCCAAACATAATCATTCTCATCAAAACTGAGAATGGTTATTTCATTCTCATCAAAAATGTTTTCAAAACATAAATAAAATTATCATCTTGTTCTCAAATTATTATAAAATTGTTACAAAATTACTAGACAAATAAAATTTAAAAATATCACATTATCATATCTTTAACATTACTTTATATAAAAAAAAAAATTAAACATAACTACATCAATTATTCAAATTATTAAAAAACATAACTTATAAAATTCTTAAAAAAGTTCTAACATAAATAGACCATCACTTATTTCATTTTCAAATTATTAAAAATAAATAAATAACTTCTGAAAAAACATTCTGCTATTCTCAAATTATTTAAAAAATTCTTTCAACCATAAATACATTCATTCCATTTTCAAAATACTAAAAAATTTAACTGACAAAAATTCTTTAAAAAGTTTTTTAAAACATACATAAATCACAAGTAATTTCATTTTCAAATTATTAAAAATAAATAACTTTTAAAATTCTCATCAAAACTGTTTCCAAAAGCCCCCAGGGGGCAGCTCAATTGGCAAGTGCCGTGAAAATGAAGTTCCATAAGGTTTCAAGTTCAACTCCCCCGACTTACCTTGTGTGCGCGAGCACGGACCCAACTAGTTGCTGATCATTATTTTTTAATTTAAATAGTCATTACATTACCCTACTTTAATTTATACTTACCTTGTGTGCGCGAGCACGGACCCAACTAGTTGCTGATCATTATTTTTTAATTTAAATAGTCATTACATTACCCTACTTTAATTTATACTGTCATTACATCATTATATTATGAAAAATGTATATAAATATTCTAGTACAAATTATTAATTATTAAACCACCACGCAGATTATTACATCACCATATTATAGAATATATACAGTAAAAACATAACATATATTAAAATAAATAAAAACTAAAATACAGCAACACAGAAAAAAAAATAAAAAAAAATACACTCACAAAGTAAGACAGTTAATATAGCCTTGGCCATAGTATCCTTTAGAAAGTTTGGAAAAGGGGTCAACCTCTTACCAAAAAAAAAAATTATATATTTATTAATTTATATTTTCTATCGTAGATGAAAAAGATGTATGCATTTTTAAATGACAAAAAAAAAAATAGAAGATTACTAGACTAACTTGATATTGAAAATCAAAAAATATATTCATGGATTTCATCCAATTATCTTGACAATGAAGGAGCACAGAATATATCCTGTGAAGTTTTCCTACATAACAACAAATAATAAATGATGTTTATATTATCCTGTTACACAAATAATAAAGTTAAATTCTACATATCGAATAATGTTTATATTATTATAAAGGAAGGAAAAACGAAGTTACAGAGTTATTCTGATACCTGCCTTTCTCTTTATCTGCACTGCGGCCTTCCGTATTCAGCTTCAGCTAGTGATCTGGATGTACCTTCATATTGAAGATCAAGAAATATATCCATAATGGATCTCATCCACTGCGGTTTTTCTATACAATAAATATATCTTGACAATGAAACAGACATATATCCTGACAACGAAGCTCAAAAAATATCCTCAACGGTTTTCCTGTTGCAAAAAAATCTAAAGTTGAATTTTACATAACAATAAGATATACTGTTTATATTATTATAAAGAAAGACGTTAGATTTAAACTCTGAAAAACGCTAAAACTGAGGATTCTGTAAATAACCCGATACAATCCTATCTATCGAAAAGCCCAAGGGAACTGTAAATAACACGATACAGTTCTAAAACCCCAAGGAAACTGTACATTACACGATACAGTTCTAAAGCCCTGAGGTAACTGTAAATCACACGATACAGTTCTATCTAAGGTACCTTTCTCTATCTACACTGTCATGCGTATGTATTTGTGGCCTTCCGCATTCAGCGAGTGATTTGACATTCTTGTCTCCCTCTGCAACATATCCGAATATCAAAACAAAGCAAATAAACAACAAATTGCAAACAAATAAAACCACGATTTAGTAATACAAGATCCTTGCTCATCTCTGCAACATATCCGAATATTAAAAGAAAACAAATAAACAACAAGCTGCAAACAAATAAGACTACGATTTAGTAATACAAGATACCTGCTCATTTCTGCAAACATCCCTTCTCTCTTCTGCACACATTGCCTTTCTTCTCGACCCTAACAAACCAAGCCAACAGACATATTATTAAAAAAAAAAAAAAATCACAAACCAAACCAATGAGACAAAAAAAAAATCACAAATAATAGAAAACCAAACCAACACAAAACAAAATAACGCATAGCCATGCATAACTCTAATTTTAAAAACCAAAACAGAACAACAATAAAACATTTCTCTGCTCTCTTAACAAACTATCTACAAGGTTTGAGATGCTCTGCTTTCTGCTTCTTTATGTACGTACGAGCCCAAATCTACTCTATTCAGCCTCAATCTCTCTTCTCTCATCCAATATTCAACCTCAACCCCAATTTACTCAGCACTCTTCTCTTCACTTCTACACTCATCTATCCAATGTTCAATTCCATTACAGACTACTCTGATGTCTCTTTTCAAAACCAAACCAAATGTTAATCCTCTATCTCTTCCATCACCCCAATAACAATGTCCCAAACAACTGTTGATCCTCTATCTCTCTGCTTTGCTGTATAGCCATCACACCAGGTTTGGCCACGCCCCGTCTTCACAACTGTAAGATTTTGCACGAAAAAATAAAACAGATCATCATACTGCGAAGTATGAATGAGATTGTAATATCTCGTAAATGACCAGTCCCATCACTGACGGAGCCTGCGGTCGTGAATGCCATAAATAGGGTTTATTGATTTCTGATTCCCATATCCGTTGGCACTCTGCCCACAAAAGCTTTCCATATCCGTTGGCACGCTCTCCCACGCTCCACAAAAGCTTGCGCCGTCAGTACGCTCTCCATCCCCGTTAGCACTCTCCCCACTTCCATCCATCCTCCGTTAGCACACTTGCGTCGTTAGCACGCTCCCATCACTGACTGAGCCTGCGGTCGTGAATGCCATAAATAATGCGGTAAATAGTGAATGCCATCACTGGACAGTCCCATCACTTCGTTTATTGATTTCCGATTCCATATCCGTTGGCAATCTTTCCACAAAAGCTTCCCATATCCGTTGGCAATCGTTTATTTCCGATTCCATATCCGTTGGCAATCGTTTATTGATTTCCGATTCCATATCCGTTGGCACTCTTCCCAAAGTCATTTGCGTGAACTGACAAAAGCTAGCCTCGGGGTTAACAAAAAACTGGTAAAGAGTTATTTGGGTGGATGATACGCATCAGGACTAACAAAATTTATAATGAGCTTTGGACTTCTAAACTTACCAAGTCGACCACTTGTGGTGTACCAGCCTTGTCAAATAAAACGGGATGAGATTCGCTAGAGTTAATGTTGTATGTTTTGCATTAAGATTTTTTGAGGTTCATTGTTCTTATTTTAATTTATTATTTGGGTCTACCAGCATTTAATAGCTTATTGTCCTTTGATTATATTTGTGATTAATGAGATTGAGTGGTTGGGGTAAGTAGCCCATCAATAAAAAAAAAAATCACAAATGTAATCATCTAGGTTTTGATAAGAGAAATAGACATTTGACAAGTTAATATATCTAGTAGGTTGTTTTTCCTTTTTGTCTCTAACCTTAAAGGAAAAAAATTGTTAAGTCCTTGGACAAGTTAACTTTGACACAAACCCTAGGTTGAAGCCTAGCTTAAATAAGTAGTTAAAGCTCATGGCATATAAATCCACCAATAGGGGTCAAGATTTTCTATAGAAAATGGCATAGTTGCATTAGGAGGACAATAATATAAACTCAAACTAGGAAGGAGATTTGGGTTGCTTCATCAACAAAAAACCATTCACTTGGACATGGAAAAAAATACCATTAATGTGTTTTTTATAGAACCACTAGATGCACTAGATGACTTCAAAAACACAAGTCTTTTCAAAAAACTAGAATATATAAAATCCTTTAGTCAAGTTGTAAGTATGGATACACTTCCATCCATGTGGCTTCCAAACCTCCCTAACCTTACTCCTAATCACAATTTTAGCCAGGACACAACCCACAAAATAAACCAAAAGAGTTTTCCTCCCAAAATTTATTCCATACTTTGTCATATTTAAATATGTAGATGTCAATATGGATCTCATCAATTTTAATATTACCTCGTAGTACACCTTAGGTATAAAATTCCCTCTTTCCTTTCGGTGTGACATCACTTCTTCCAAGCCTTCATTCCCACTTCTAAAAATATCGATGGAATTATTAGGCTTGGGGTGTCCATTTATATTTACCCCAAAAGCCTTATGCTAACATTGTAGGCAACCAATTAGAAATACCTACACCAAATTAATTGTGAGAAGACTAAGATTAAATTTGTCATGGATACAAGATTTTATGCAATCTTTAGAGCATCACGTGAACCCTAACTTTCCTTTGAGTTTAATTTAGATTTAGTTCTTAAAAACACATTTAGAT
>ML785096.1:462978-478595 GCA_009831015.1 Picea engelmannii | reverse complement strand
AATCTTGGGAAATCTTGGGAGGAGATACTTCATAGTCCAAATATGTTATAGAAGAAATCCAATAAAGACTTTGGCACAAAGCAAGCAACTATTTCAAGAAAAATGGTAGCATCAGGATCCCATAATAGAAGGGATGATCATGGTATTAATAGAAAGTCAAGAAGCATGAGCAAGTTTCATAATATTCCAAGGAAATCCACTAGGAGAGCTCATGCAAGTTCAGGTCCAGGGAGTATCCCAAGTGTGTATCATGTCAGGAGGCAGAAAATAAGGCATGGTTCAAACATCTTGCAGGGTGAACTTGGGAAAATCAATCCACCAACTTTCAATGGTGATCAGAGAAAGAGAGAAGAGACTGAAGCATGACTGTTTGAAATGAAGAAGTGTTTCTAGCTGCATGATTACCCCTCATGGGTAGAAACATGAATTGTAACCTACCATGATCTGTATTTAGGAGCGGAACAAACTAATTAACAGACTGAATACAATAAACACAGAGACATGAAGAATAACAGAGATATCCAGTGAACAATATCTTCTATTGAATAATGAAATAGGCTGAAACTGTAAAATTGCAGAACTGAAACACTTGCTCGAATGGTGATAGCTATCTTTGAGAAGAGATGTGGCTTCTATGCGCATTTGTCTGAGCAGAATGAAATACAATTAGGTTCTAGAGGACTTTTTGATATTACTCATGAATTCCAAAACCATATACATCCAAAAACCTAACCTTAGGAGGTGAAATGTCAAAAGTCATGTGAGCCCTGTTGAGCGTTCAATACACCTTAAAAGCCTTATGAAATTTTATCACTTTTTGGGTACCACTTGTTTTGTTTTACTCTCTAAATTGATTTCACTTTGGGGAATGGTTTATTTTTGTTTTGTTTTCATGACTCTTATCAATCAAATCAGGTTTTTTGAACTTATGAAATCTCGTGTCTAAAAGAACTTGACATCCAAACTAAGAATCTGCAGCTAACATTGCACCTAACGTGATTATGTTCAGCGTAAGAAAAATTCAAACAAGTGAAGTGGCCACACAGTTACACTAATTGTTGATCATTGATGCACCATCGACATTGGTAGAAGGTGGAGTTGGTTTGCATGAGTTATTCGCCATGAAGTTTCAAGAGATACTCGATCCCCATCGGCTTCGGAAAAATACGGGAAGGATAGACATTGACAAAATCCGTAAACAAATCACCGATAGCTGATGACCGATGCACTTTATCAGGGTCAGGGAAATCTATAAGGGTTAAAACAAACGATTTTTATTCTGCGACACACCTATCACCAATCGTCGATCCCTGATACACTTTCAACATCAGTACTTTTAGAGAGAGTCATTCCGGGAGCACTTGGGTATGTTTATCACCGATCGTTAATCCTTGATACTTTTCAGTGTCAACAATACAGGATCGAGTTTTATAACATGTAGCTTAAGGAAATTCTCGATTTTGATTAGCACGAGTAAATGAAGACGTCGGTCTCGAGTGCCACGTGTTTTTATCACATAAGAGTGTCATATGGCCTAGTTTCGTCTCGAGTCGTCTTAGAGTTTCTTGTGTCCTAGTCACACCTCCAAGTCATCCTTGCCACATCAGATCTGTATGGAAAGTTCATTCGACATCAAAGTTTTTGCAAGAGGATATCAACAAAAAGGGTTCGAAGCAGAATCCTGACCCTCGACTCACCAACTGGACTAGCAAAATGATGGGATGTTTTTAGCATAATATATGATCGCATTCTAACATTTAATATACCATTTAATGCTTCATCCCACATTTGTTTCTACCTCATGCGTCGATTGAACAACAACAATTTGAAATCACCGATAGGCCACGTTACAACCCGTGCCCACGCCGTTAACCCACGATCGAATTTAATTTTAAAGGTGTTTGAAAATATGGCGGAAGATTTAATAGAACTACACTCATAACCCGAATTGAATGGCTGATGCGACAAGGTAAGAACATCTTTGAACAATTTCATTTTGTGCACAAGTTCAAATTCTAGAGCATTCGAAGAAGCAAAATAAGCATATCAAGTCTCTATTAATCCTCAGATTATCAAAACCAGGTTAAACAAGGTGCAGAGGTATGTGTTCAAGTTTTTCAATTCAACGGTCATGATTTATATATGCATCTGATTTCTCACATGGTCTCTAACTATGTTCTAGCTGCAAGTAAAAATGTCGCCAAGAAAGCCAACCACCAGATGTTCGTCGAGAGAACCCAAGCTAAAGGAAGCTGAAATAGGTGGAGGTTCTTTTCCTGGTACTACCAGGTAGTTGGACTACACTCCCAGGGTAGAGTCGGTCATAAAAACCTCAACAAAGAAAGCTTTTGTCCAACCTTTGGTCTTCGGTGATATAGAAGCAAGCACTGGATCCAAATTAATTCTCCCACAGTGGGGGGACCTTTTCAATAGAATCAACTGGGAGAAGTACCCGGAGTGTATCCCACAAAACGACCTGGATGTAAGGGCGCTCAATGATGAGGTGTTACCAAATATACAATGGTCATATTTGCACATGGTAGCCAACAAAACCTCGTTTTCCCTTGCATAGAAGTTTTGAAGTGGCTAATCGACCACACAGATGCACGTAAGTTCTTGATCAATGATGAGAATGGTGGGTGTGTCGGATTTTTCCTTCCGACAGAAGTCCAGAAGTAATACAAACTCAGAGACCCAGAGGAGAGGATAAACACATACTTCGTGGTGAATTTCTATGAATTCCATGATACCAGCCGGTTGATGGCCTCATGGTGGAAGGAGGAAAAAAAGTTTACAAATCAGAGCAGTGGTTGGTATGGAACAATCAACCTGAGGGAACCATACATCTACTTGATGGATCTCATCTGCCAATTTTATGGAGAGAAGGAATTCTCCAAGTTTTTGGAAGCATGGATGCCCTTGGCATACACAATGGTGATCTCTGGAAGCATCTTCAACTAGGGAGCAATCATTTCCAAACAATTGAGCATCTGTGTACAACAGGCTCAGACGTTGAAAGAAGGGGAAGCACCCACTTTTCACATGGCCTCGTACCTTCTCGATGTGATCTGTGCAAGAAATGTCTTCACTGGCATGAATTTAAGATGGCATGTTGTGGAGCTCCCTGTTCACATTTATTTCAGCATACTTTGGGAGAATAAGTACAAAAAATCCTACGCATGCATCTACGATGAGTTCATCACTCATATTAATTTTATTATATTTAAAAAAGAATGCCCGAGATTATCTGCATAAGCCAAGAAAATGGTAGTGAATGTAGGCCATTGGTATTTGGATGAAAATGGTAGTGAATGTAGGCCATTGGTATTTGGATGAAAATGGTAGTGAATGTAGGCCATTGGTATTTGGTATCATGGTGTTCGGGGCCATCGGAGCACCACATCTACTCCTTGCTCACATCCCAGACCAACTCATTGTGGGAGAAATCTGCTATCAGACCATCCTGCGGGGCTATAATGCTAAGGACAAGAAGTGGGCCTTCATACCCTACGGTTTCCATGTGGGGTTTTATCTGGTAAAGGACACTGCTCAAGCCAAACAAGAAGGGTTGAGACAACTTGAATTCAGGTTCCCGACAAGACGATTATGCAAGCACGACCCTAAATCCCTGGTCCTCCAACATGCTTCACAGGTATCATCCTGTTGGCCATACACGCATGATAAATTTGAGGATGAAATTTTCACAATGTGCACTCATGACTAGGAGGAGGTAGTACATAGTATGGCCAACCCAAATATGACCAAGTTCAAGGCCATGAGCATGGATGAACAAGTGGAAACAATAGAGAAGTTGGCTAAAGAGACCCTCAGAGTTCAAGAAGAGATCGGAACAATAGAGACTACAGAGGCATATAGAAGAGGATTGGTATTACTAGAAGAGGCACAGATAATCATTGTTCAGTTGAAAAATGACCCTGATCTTGTAGAGGTGTCAAGGATTCTATTGAGGGGTCCTAAATATCTTTAACTCAATAGTAGGAACAAAACCCGCCACCGAGGCCCAATTAGACTCTGCAGCGTTTAATGGTGGAATGGTTCTCTAGATCTTGTGATCCGATCGATTAATTGATGGGCTTTACGTTTTCTTGTGAAATCTCTTCCTTCAGTTCAAACATTCTCTTTTTTCTATTTTCTCTTATAGGTGGAATCGATACAAGATAAAAGCCGATATAAACCAACTAGGTAACAAAGTGGGAAAGCTCAACTACTGGGGAAGGCTGAGCTTGGGATAGCCATTTCACTCTAGCATGCAGACAATGATTCTCTACCACAAGCCTAGTACTATTACATTAAATTGTTGGTGTTCCAATTATTGATTGAGGTACAATTATCATAAGAAAACATACATGCAATAAACGATGGCAAGATAAAAAGTTTCCTTAACTTTGATCATCAATCACATATTAACACAATGATTTACTTTTCAGCATTAAAGACAATAACTATAAAAATATTGAATCAAATAACTTATCAATAGATTTAGAAGTTCTTACTCGTTACAAAATCCATTCATGAGATAAAATCAGAAATAATTCTTCTTTAGATCCAATCACACGCTTTTGATGAAAATCACAACTTTGTCTTTGGTCCTAAACAAGACTTCTCAATTAAGGCAACTCTGAAATAGTTCTTTACAAATAAAAAAATGAGGGTCTTTGCAACAACCATCGACCCATGCTAACAAGTCGACCCTATTATTTATAACATATTATTAACTAAAAATAACTATTAAAAGTGAAGCTAAGTAAAACAAAAACTCACCACATGGTGCTTTCATCTCTCAGTCTTCTAAGAGTCATCAAATGATCTCACTTGAGTGGATGACTCTTCTTGTACTCTGACCATTTGACCAAGATATTCTCGCATGTGTTAGCATACGGGAATCTATGTTGTTCCATTAGGGCCAAAATGATCTTTCTTATCTCTACTACATGTGCTTGATACTTGACTATTATGGTACTTAATTTCTGCAACATGGTTCGCTCTTTGATTGGGTGTTCCATGAACTACTACACTAGACTTGGTGCCATGTTCTCCACCCTTGCTATCTCCGCAACCCATGATGGGTCTTGTTCGACATGTAATTTGACTATGTCACGCAAGTCAACAAAGTCATTGGGTGCGCTGAATTCAGGGAGGCCACTATCTCTCATTGCCTGGTTGATCTTGGTCCAACTATTTTTGCACTCGGACCATCTCTCTTGGATTTCTTGATGAGGTTATTGATCCATTCTTACCCAATATTCAGTCAACTTCTTTATGCGATTGATGCTACTTACCCTTAGTACCCGGATGTCGTGCTCTTCGACATCTCAACCCGATTGAACTGCGCTGATGAAGTCGATCCTTTCCATGGCTTGATGTGCTTTCTCAACAAACCTCTCCATATCCTTGCACGTCGCCAATTCCATGAGGGTGTCTTCTTGAAGCTTGGCTATCTTTGCAGTGAATAGGTACCACTCATCCATAAATTTATTGTAGGCCTCATGGAATTCGCTTCTCAGGAACACCACAGCCTGTGTGGTGTCCTGGTAATATTTTACCAAATGGTGTAGATGTTCCAATTCCTTCAGCGCAACGTCCAACTCCTCTTCATCCCTTTTTTCTCTCTCTAGGGTGGCATCTGTGATTTCCATCCCTGCACCGATAAGCTTGGATGTTTTGGCATGCTCCGTGTTCATCAACTTTTCCTCTATGGTGATGATCATGGCGCGATCTAGGGTAATCCTCCTCTTCTTGGTGGTTCTCTTCATGATAAATTTCCTTTTCTGGTTATATGAGATGGCATGTATATCAACATCTTCATCCACAAGTTCAGGGATTTGTTGATCTCCCCAAGTAAGAATATTTCCTAGGCTTCCGATGGTGTATATCTGTTCAAGAATGGGTTCTTGAACCTATTACATGTGTTCCGAAGGTCCAACCTCTGGTTGTTGCTCGTCAATAGGTTGAGTGCCGGTTAAAATTGAATCATCGGGGATAGGCTCGGTACTTACTTGATAACCGACTGATGAGATGTCGATTTCCTACTGTGGAACTTCTTCCTTTTGTTCGCCCGACCTTGGCTCGTCCATCGGACTATCCATTTGGGTCTCTGGTACATCGACTATCTTAGTGTCTAAGACACTTTCAACCTCCCGGTCATTCTGTGGAAACCCCTGAATTAGAGCATCGAGAGCTGGGGAAGATGCCTTCTCGGGATCATTTTCCTCTGTGATCTGCACAAGAGTCACCAGGGACACCTCTGAACTTTCCTCATCATCATAGATTGTTATCAAGTCATGGAGGGGGTTTGGTGTACCTTCTCTACCTGATGTTCTTGCTATCTCTGGATTATATGAAACATCCCCTGGTGATTCGACCTGTGGCATTATAACTTCAGGGTTATCTAACTTGATGATTTCGTCAATTTGTATTAGCTCAGGGCCACTTCGACCTGCCCGACATTCATCTGGGTTGTCGACATGGGCCCTTGTCATTCCTATGAGGTTTGGTTCATCCTAAAACCGATCAATCACTCGTTTCTGTTGTTCTATCATGAGAAATCCCCTTGCCCATGCATCTGGTGTCATAGGAAATCCCTTGTTCTGTGTCAGGACCACCAGGGGAACCTCTGTTGCTTCTGCCGCTCTGATTTCTTCCCTGGCTCTCAGGGCCTCTTGATCTGATTGTTCTATAGGTGACGTCTGTTCATCCAGGCTCATGGCCTTGAACCTGGTCATTTTTGGGTCGACTATCCTTTGTACCACCTTGTCCCAGTCTTGGGCATTTGTTGTGAAGACTTCGTCTTCAAATTTTTCATGCGTGTAAGACCATTAAGACGACACTTGTGAAGCGTGTTTCAAGACCAGGCCCTTTGGATCGTGCTTGCAGAATCGACCCGTCTAGAATCTGAACTCGATTTGGCTCAACCCTTCTTGTTTTGTCTTGAGCTGTATCTTTTACAAAGTAAAAACCTACATGGAAACCATAGGGTATGAACGCATGCTTCTTGTCCTTGACTAGGGTGGCGTAGTAGCCTTGTAAAATGGTTTGATATCATATTTATCCTACTACAAGTCGGTCTGGGACATGATCTAGTCGGATATGTGGTGCTCCGGTGGCCTCGAACACCCTGATGTAGTGTCGTACTCGTCCAAGTACCAATGGCCTACCTACGATATCATTTTCTTGGTTGCAGTCGATAGTCTCGGGCATTCCTTCTTAAAAAGAATAAAATAAATTTGTATGATGAATTCATCGTAGATGAGGGAGTAATACTTCTTATACTCGTTCTCCCATAACATGCTGAAATAGACATGGACTGGGAGCTTTGCGACATGCCATCTTAGATTCATGTCAGCGAAGATGTTTTTGGTGCACATGACATCGAGAAAATATGAAGCCATGTAGAAAGTTGTCGTCTCTCCTTCCTTCGGCGACTGAGCCTGTTGTATACAGATGCTCAGTTGTTTAGAAATTATCACTCCCCAGTTGAAACCTCTCATGGAGATCACCACTGTGTAAGCCAAGGGCATCCATGCCTCCGAAAATCTGGAGCAGTCCTTCTCTCCATATAATCGACAGATGAGATCGATCAAATAGATGTATGTCTCCCTTAAGTTGGTCGTCTTGTACCAACCAATACTTCGGTTGGTGAAATTCTTGTCCTCCCTCCACCGTGAGTCCATCACTCGGCTAGTGTCATGGTGTTCATAGAACTTCACCATGAAGTCTGTGTTTAGCCGCTCCTTAGGATCTCTAAGCTTGTAGTATTTCTAAACTTCCATTGGTAGGAACAGTCCGACACACCCCCCATTGTCATCGTTGATTAAACATTTATGTTTGTCTGTGTGGTCGATGAGCCATTTTAGGACATCAATACAAGGAAAAACATGGGTTCTGCTTGCCACCATATGTAGTTACGACCATTGGATGTTTGGGAACACCTCGTCATCGAGCACACTCACATCTGGATCACTGTGTGGGATATATTCTGGGTATTCCTCCTGACTGATATTGTTAAAGAGTTCTCCCCAATGTGGGAGTGCCATCTTAGACCCAATGCTTGACTATGTATCTCCAAAGGTCGGAGGCTAAATGAAAACCTTCTTCGTTGTTGTCTTAATGACCAGTTCCAGCCTCAGAGTGTATTCTAATTGTTTTGCGGCCCCTGGAGAGGAGCCTTTCTCTACCTCTAGTTCTTTCGGCTTCGGTGCCCTTGGTGATTGTTTGCTGGTTGGATTTCTTGGTGGAATTGTTCTTTCAACTAAAATAAACTTTTAGAGACTATGTAAAATAAAAACCGGACAAAAAACATATGAATTACAACCAACAAATTCACAAACTCGGATACATACATATGAAGCTTGTTAAAACTTGGTTATTATGGCAATCACGGGATTGATGCATCCTTTAAGTAGCTCGTCTTGCTCCTTCAGATGCTCCAGAATTGTCTTATGCGTAGAATGATTTCATTTACAATGGCTCAAGAGAATTTAAACAGGGAAGAATTTATCGTGTCGCATCAACCATTCAATTCAGGTGATGAGTGAAATTTTAACAAATCTTCTGTTGAATATCTACAACTTAAATTCATCGTGGGTTGACGGTGTGATGCAGGAGCATCGCGACTACCAAAGCCAGCGTGGAGCCAGTGCATGTGTTTTTGAACACATGACATATATGCTTGATGAATTTTTGAAATTTCATTAAAGATGAAGTGCCTTATCCTTCAGGTTAACATTTATGAAGGAGCACCTGTTGTATTGTATCAGACATCGAGCCTTACGCTCTTGTCTGAAGTAGATAGACGACATTTACTTTAGTTAATGCAAGTAGATAGGATTTTATTTCTAGATTAGACAGTTTAGAGTTCGAGAGGGAAAACAGATATAGACACCCTCCTTTGTACATTGTAACATTATTCAGATTATTCAGAAGCCTTCAGAGAGGAGAGCAAGCAGAGAATTGTATGAAGAACACCCATGTACAGATTTGAGTTAATAGAACAGAGTCTTTGATTCAAATTCATGTCTGGTGTTGTTTCTCTGTGTATGTGGTTTATGTGCTCATGAATGTTTGTTTTCTGGTTATGCATTTGCTTTGAATATGCTGTGCATGTGATTTCAGGGTTTGAAACTGAAGTCTGAATGAGAGAGGGAATGAGTTTCAATTGTTTCTCTATCTGAGCCAGGAGATTCCTGCAAGGAGTGCAGTTGAATTCATCCGCAAGGAGTGCGTTGATGAGGCTCGATAGTCTAACTTTTGTTCTTGTTCGCCCAGAGTTGATTTGGGTTGTTAAAGTCCTGCAATGAGTGTGCAGGCTGGAAAAGAAGAAGTCTCAGCTGTTAGTCTGAGCAACGGAGTTAGACGACTGCTGCTACAAAGAGGGCAGAGAGTCTGAAAGATTCAACACTTGAGAAGTTGTTGAACGCTGAGCGCAAGGAATGCGCATAAATTCCTCTGAAGGAGTCAGAGTGAATAAGCTCAGGAGGTATAGAACCCTTGTGATATCGTTGAAAGGGAGCGTAGAAGGCTCGTGTCGAGGAAGGTTTCGAGCAGGAGTTGCAAGCACAGGCTTGGAGAACAAGTCTCGGCAGAAGCATTTAGTCATTTTCAATAAATCCTCAAGGAGGAGGAGTCGACGGTCAGGATTCGCAGGGGAGATTAGTGAGGTCCCGGCAGCCGTCAGATCTGGAAGAGTTGCGCACTGGTTAAGCCTTAACGTGCAGGGGAGTAGCTCGAGAGTCATCGGGACTAGACTCATCAGAGAATCGGAGTCTCCAGAGTCATAGAATTCCCATAGGAAGAAATCGCGACTCGCGACTTTCCGAAAGGAGCATAGCCGTAGATCCCGGACTGGGTACGTGTTAGCAATCCGAAGAGTCGGGGTTTCGGTATTCGGGATTTTCCCATGCAAAGGAATTGCTACACTTGAAATCGCGATCCCGCGATACCCGATAGCACGATGAGGAAAGGGTGACATGGAAGAGAGTGCCGCGTGTGCATCGGGGTTCGGCACTTCGGAGATCTTGGTGTCGAGAGAATCACGCAGGAGTTGTGAAACTCCGAACCGCGACGGCCACGTAGCCACAGGATCACCGCAGGGACAGGTGTCATTGGGGTTTGGGATTTGGAGATCCTCGTGAGTTTGTGTAACGGGAATTGCGATTTCTTGAAACGCGATTTCCCGATCGCACGGAAGTCCGAGCCATAGGCACTGTAGTGGAAGACAGGTGGCATAGGAAGTCGGGGATCGGAGATCCCAAAGGCATGAGTTCCGCGCCTTTCGATTTCACGAAGTCTGAAACTCCGACAAGGGAGAAGGACGTGGTCCCGTGGACCGGCAAGTCGTATGCGAAAGGGCTAGCTGGAAGGAGCTAAGAAGAACAGAAAGGCGCCATCGCAACTGCGGGAATCGGGGATCCGTAGTGCTCAAGAACTACGACATCGTATGTGCCGATTTTCCGATAGGGTAATTCCCGATGGGAGACAAAGAAGGTGTAAGTGAACATTTCATCGGGTTTCGGAAATTGTGAGACCCGAGCGCAGGACTCGCGACCACGCGAGGTCCGATTTCCCGAGCATTCTGTGGGTACAGAAAACTTCCGACAAGGGAGGTGAAGAGCATTTTAGCTCTTCGGGTCAGTGAAGAAGAAGGTCCTGGTGAGAGCAGACGCGTGCTTGGGTGCGGCTGTGTCAAGTGGTATTAGAGCGGGATTAACTCTTTGTTTTCTGCGATAGAGAGAGAGGAAACATTCACCATGCCGCCCAGAAGAGAAAGGCAGTCGCCTGATCCAGAGGATAGGGATGTGCGAAGAAGAGGTAGGCCGACAGAGAATCCAGAGATGGAGAGACAGATATGCGATCTCAGAGCGAGATTGGAAGACATGGAAGCAACGCAGAGACGCACAGCCAATGCTGGAGATCTAAGTGAATCCGAAGGCGAAACTGAAGCTGAACAACAAGAAGAAGTTGCAGCTGAAGATGCAGCCAATGAGCGATTGATTAAAGCTATCGCCCAGATGAGTTCAAAGACAAAAATGGACATTCCAACTTATGAAGGAAGTTTGGATGCAGAAGAGTTGTTGGATTGGATCAGGGCTCTTGACACCTACTTCGACTATGAGGATATCGAAGAGGACAAAAAGGTAAGACATGCTGTCACTAAATTGAAAGGACATGCAACATTATGGTGGGACGAGCTTCAGGCAGATAGACGTTCCAAAGGCAAACAAAAGATCAAAAGCTGGGATCAAATGATTGCGAAGATGAAGGCAAAATTCATCCCAAGGGATTATCAGATCACACTGTTCAGGAGAATGTAGAACCTGAGACAGAAGTTGATGATGGTAAAGGAGTATACTGAGGAATTTTACAAGCTCAATATCAGAGCAGGTCATCGGGAGAGCGATGATGAAAAAGTAGCCAGGTACATGAATGGCTTAAGATACGACATCCAGGACGAGATGAGTATGACAACCATCAGAACAGTAGAGGATGCATATCAGATGGCTTTGAAAGCTGAAGAGAAGCTAAGCTGGAAGCCAGCACAGCGAGGCTGAGGCAGAAGTCATCCGAGAGGCAAGGCAGTTGCCCAGGATAAATACCAGAAGCCCAAGGAGGAGTGGAAGAGACCTCAGGGTAAAATGGAAAGAGGTGGAACCTCACAGCGAGGGCCACATGCTGAACAAAGAAGATGACAAAGTAATCAGCGAGGAGATTACACTGATGCAAATACTTTTCCTCATACCAGAGGTAGAGGAAGAGGCAGAGGAGGAATCATCACATGCTACACATGTGGGAAGAACGGGCATAAAGCAGTTGACTGTCCAGACAGGAAGACAGATAAAGGAGAAGCTCACATCGCCGAGGCACAAAGGCGAGCTGCTGAAGCAGAAGACGCAGAAGATGGAAGGTCATTAATGATGCGTAAAGTTCTCATAACACCCGAGAAGGAGGTGGAGGACACAACTAAGAGAAGCAGACTGTTCAGAACCGCATGCAAGACCAAAGACAAGAAATGCAAAGTTATCGTGGATAGTGGAAGCACTGATAATATCGTTACAACCGAGATGGTGGAGAAACTAGAGCTAGAAACGACTGATCACCTGAGTCCATATAAAGTCTCATGGCTACAAAAGGGACATCAGGTGAGTGCCACTAAACAGTGTTTAGTGGACATTAAGATCGAAGGATATAATGATAAAATTCTCTGTGATGTTATCCCTATGGATGTATTTCATTTATTGCTAGGAAGACCATGGCAGTATGACAGAAATGTAATTCATGATGGGAAAATGAATATGTATACCCTGGAGAAGAATGGGAGAACACACATGCTACTTCCGATAAAAGATAAGGAGGTAAAATCGGAAGTGAACAACAGGATACTTCTCATGAGTGGGAAGGTACTTCTGGCAGAAGTAAAGAAGAAGGAGGATCCACAATTCTTTGTGGTCAGAAAACCCAAAATCATTTTGACCAGCACAAGAGTGGACGATTTGCCGGAAGAAATTCAGAAACTACTTGAGGAGTTTGCTGATATAGTGGTGGACGAATTACCTCATTCGTTGCTGCCAATGAGGAGCATAAGTCATCACATAGACCTTGTACTGGGAGCTAGTTTGTCGAATAAGGCCGCATACAGGTTGACGCCACAGGAGAACGAGGAGGTCAAAAGGCAGGTGTAGGAACTGCTAGACAAAGGACTAGTCAGAGAAAGTTTAAGTCCATGTGTCGTTCCAACGGTACTGAGTCCAAAGAAAGATGGAGGCTGGAGAATGTGTACAGATTCCAGAGCCATTAACAAGATCACCATCAGGTATAGGTTTCCACTGCCGAGAATGGACGATCTGATGGATTGCCTGAGTGGGGCAAATTATTTTTCAAAGGTTGATTTGAAAAGTGGATACCATCAAATTCGCATGAGGGAAGGCGATGAGTGGAAGATAGCCTTCAAGACCAATGAAGGATTGTACAAATGGCTAGTCATGCCGTTTGGCTTGACGAATGCGCCAAGTACATTCATGATACTGATGAATGAAGTGCTGAAAGAATTTATAGGTAAGTTTGTCATTGTTTATTTAGATGACATATTGATTTTTAGCAAATCAAGAGAGGAACATTTGAAGCATTTAGCTGCAGTAATGAGAAAGCTACAGCAAGAGAAGTTGTTGATCAACGTGAGAAAATCTTCATTTATGAAGAAAGAACTCATTTACTTGGGGTTTGTCATATAGGCAAATGAATTGAAGATGGATCCAAGTAAAGTGGAGGCAATTAAGAATTGGCCATCACCAAGGAATGTTTTTGAGGTGAGGAGTTTCCATGGTTTGGCTAGTTTCTACCGAAAGTTCATTAGGAATTTCAGTGGGATTAGCGCAACAATGATGGACATAGTCAGGAAAATACATTAATCTTTTAATTGGACCGAAGAGGCAGAGAAAAGCTTCAATCTGTTGAAGCGTAAGATCACAGAGCAACCGGTGTTGGTGTTGCCGGATTTTCAAAAGACGTTCCAGGTGAAATGTGATGCAAGTGGCTTTGCCATAGGAGCGGTCTTGAGTCAGGAGGACAGACCGGTTGCTTATTTCAGTGAGAAGCTAAATGAAGCAAAGTTGAAATACTCCACATATGATAAGGAATTTTATGCCATCATACAGGCATTGAAAAAGTGGAGACACTATTTGATTCCAAGGGAATTCATTTTATATAGTGATAACCATGCATTACAGTTTGTAACTCAGCAGGAGAAGCTGAACCAAAAACATGCAAAATGGGTAGAGTATATGCAGAATTTTACATTTGTAATTAAACACATTTCAGGGACTGCTAACAAAGTGGTTGATGCTTTGAGCAGGAAGTGTTTATTGTTGCAGGAATTCCGAGTCAAGACATTAGGTTTTGAAAACCTTGAAGACATGTATGCAGGTGATGCAGATTTTGCAGAGGCATACGAGGCAACTGAGAATCCAGTTCTCAGAGAAAGAAGCATGTGGATGCATTACATGATTCAGAATGGATTGTTGTTCAGAGGAAACCAGTTATGCCTTCCAAATTGTTCCATGAGAGAGAACCTGCTAAAGGAGAAGCACAGTGGCGGATTAGCAGGGCATTTTGGCCACGACAAGACAATCGCAAAGTTGAGCGAAGCATACTTCTGGCCGAAGATGCGAACAGATGTCAGGAAGTTTGTTGACAGGTGCAGAATTTGTTAGCATTCGAAGGGCAGAAAGCAGAATGCAGGTCTTTATCAGCCATTACCCATACCAGAAAGGCCATGGGAGGCGATCAGCATGGACTTCGTACTAGGATTGCCGAGTGTTAGCGTCAAAAGTCACTCCTGGATTGCTTGCAGGAGCAGAGCCTGACACCCATCAGTTTAATGTCACGATTTGTTTAAAAGGGGTGATCAAATGGAAGCAAACTCGGAACAATATCGTCTCAACTCAGAAACTAGGCCAGGCGTGCATGGGCAAGTGAGGTCTTAGATAAACTCCAAACAACGAGTTGTAATAAGGGCGAGTAGGGGGAAGACTTGTTTGAGAGGAGTGCAAAAGACTGTCATAAACAACCAGTTCCTAACAGACTGTGAAAGAAAGCATTAAGAGGCAAGATCATCTTACACTCAAATGTAGGAAACCAGAGAAAACAGTAATGCGACAACAAATCATTTATCGTAACATAACTGTGCTAATCCACACGAAGCATTCGATCGTGAACTCTCTGATATAGGACGAAAACACAGATGGAAAAGGAGAACTGTTTTTCATAAAACAAGAAATCTCAAACACAGATGCATAGCCATAGAGCCAGAGTGATTGTTAAAACTTTACAGTCGGGAGCTTAGCTCTACCATCGATAGATACAAAAATGGCGAAAACGCCTTCATATACTCAGAACAACAACATCATTGGAATTGAGACACTGCATTGAAAGATTTGCGTCTGCATGGATTATGACAGTCAACATCTGAAAGATCGTGCAACTTATGTCAGACGCAATCCAACTCCTGACAGTTCCAGCGACAAATCGACGTGCCTTTAATTCATTGCCGGACTTTCCCATTATGGCGGAGGCGATGTCTAACCACCACCAACCGCTTCAATAACTGCTTCAATAACTGCTTCATCGGGATTGAGGATGGCCCAACTGACTCGGCACTTTTGCGACGTGGAAGACCCTTTTGCGCTGCCACCTAGATTAGATGAGCGATATGGTGCATAGACGTGGAGGTCAGCGTGAAAGATGGGGCACAACAACGAAATGATGGGGCCAAAACTGCGAGGGGAAAGAAAGAAGCGATGAGGTGTAAGAGAGGTGGCGGAAGGCGATAAGTGGAAGGAGCAGGATACAAGACATAATGGGTGCACTTGCGGTAGGAGGCGGACGTGGAAAGAGGCGGGACACATGGCAGGCGATGGATGGATGGTGAGATGGGAAAGGGACCATGTGGACCAGGAGAGGGGGGAGCGACAGATGTTGGAGGATGAGGAAAGGGCAGAAGGGCGCGAGCTTCATCACACGGCCAGGAAGAGAACATATGGCGCAAAAATATGACATGACAGGGAAGGGGCCCACGTTGGTTAATCGCAGAATGACAGAGGATGCCC
>ML785096.1:444964-462928 GCA_009831015.1 Picea engelmannii | reverse complement strand
CGTGCCATTGATCCGGGCGCTTTGATCTTGACCGTTGAAGAGGTGCGCCCCGGATTCCAGACCCCCCCCTCCGCTTAAAGGTAGAAAAGCGGGGGGGCTCTGAAATCCCATCTGCGCCGTTGATATGGGCGCTTTGATTCTTGCCGCCCAGAATTGAGTTCCATTTAATCATGGGCACATTAGCACCCCGAACTTAGGACAAGTGGGTTTTAACCCATTCTTTACATTCTGACCCCCCTTACAAGAAATATCGCTAACATTTGGCTCCATGGGGGATAGAGTCGTCCCTGTGATGCTCTAAGAACTCTTTGCAGATTCAGTGCCTTGATGTTGGGCCATGGAGTCATTTATTAAACTAAAAACAAAACAAGAAACAATAATTACAAAAAACAAAAGAGCCGACTGCGGCTCACAAAAAACATTTTTTCAAGAAATGCCGATTTACTGGGCCACTAAAAACTTCTTCGCCTTCCAAATCCTGCAACCTGTAAGTGTTTTTTGAACATACATCAAGGATATTGAAAGGCCCCAACTAGAGGGCGTCAAACTTACTGTGCTTGCCTCTATCCTGCCTGGGTGTGTCCCATTTGAGTACCAGGTCACCCTGCTCGAATTATTTCTTTCTGCTTTTTCTGTCAAAAGCCTGTTTGATCTTCTGCTGATGATTAAAATCCCTTTCCATGACCTGTTCTCTGATCTGCTGTACTTCCACCATCTGATGAATCCTTCTGACCACATGGTTGGGCTCTCCTTCAAAGTCTTGAAGGAAATTCGCCACAGATAAGGCAAGTTGAGTGGGGAAAACGACCTCTATTTCGTAAACCAGTTGGAAAGGTGAGATACCCAGGGATTTCTTTGTTGTTACCCGATCAGCCCAAAGAGCAAATTTGAGCTTTGAGTCCCAGGCCCTCTTATTGTCCTCCAGTAGCTTTTTGATAAGCTTGATTAGGATTTTATTGGAGGACTCTGCCAGTCCGTTTCCTTGAGGATAGTATGGAGTAGAGTGAACCAGTGAAATTCCAAATGGTTCACAGAACTTAACTAGAAGCTCAGACCTGAAGGGGGCGGCATTGTCAGTGACAATCCTGCTTGGGCAGCCAAATCTGGCTATGATGTCTTCCAAGAGGCTGATGATTACTTTGTGAGAAGTGCTCCTGGTGGGGACAACCTCTATCCACTTGGTGAAATAATCGGTCGCAGTGAGGATCCACCTGTGCTGGCCACTTGAGGGAGGATGAATCTCTCCGATGAAATCCAATCCCCACTGCTGAAAGGGTGCCGAAACTACTACAGGATTTAATGGCAGAGATTTTAGCTGATGTTTACCTGAGAACTTCTGGCATTTGATGCAAGCTCAGACTTCTCTGCAGACATCAGAGAACAAAGTAGGCCAATAATACCCAGCCAGGAGGATTTTGTGGGCTGTAGTCTTCCAAAAATGATGACCTCCACAGAGACCGCTATGGAAATTGAACATCACCTTCTGGGCTTGCTGCGGGTCCAGACATCTCAATAGTATCCC
This sequence comes from Picea engelmannii, assembly GCA_009831015.1. Classification (NCBI taxonomy): domain Eukaryota; kingdom Viridiplantae; phylum Streptophyta; class Pinopsida; order Pinales; family Pinaceae; genus Picea; species Picea engelmannii. The sequence goes on along the minus strand of ML785096.1, from coordinate 461,406 downwards.
CAGAGGGTCTTTCCAATACAGGGCTTGATCAACGAGACAATATCTGACCGCTTTGAGCTTTAAAGCTCTGGCCCTACATTTTCCCAATCCGTCAAGGGGCTTTAATTCTTGCAGAAAGTACAAGATATCCCTGTACCAGGGACATGTTGCTAGTGGTATGATGGTCTTAGAATTCTTGCTGGATGACTCAGCTTGCTCATTGATGAAGTTAATCCCCAAAACCTTGCAATTGGATTCGGCCAGCAGCTTGGCCAAACCTTGCCCCTTTATCAACTTGGTGGGCTTAATCTCCAGGTCAAATTCCAGGATCTTGGCGATCCATTTACCTCTTCTCCCATCTATGTCAGGCTATATAAGAATGTCCTTCATAGAGGTTGAAGGGACATATGCAGTGATCTTTGAGTGCAAGACATAGATCCTGAAAGCTTTGAGAGCTTTCACCAATGCATAGGCCTGCTTCTCCATGATCTCGTACCGGAGTTCAGCATCTCTCAGCACCTTGTTGTAGAAAGCAATAGGTTGCTCTTGCCCTTGATCGTTTTTCTGCAACAAGACAGCTGCTACCGAGTCACCAGAAGCAAACGAAAAAATCGGGAAATATTTAGAATAATCGGGACTGATTAGCACAGGTGCCTCAGTCAACGCTCTCTTTATTTGGGCAAAGGATTCCCTGGGTTCAACAGTCCATTTCACTTCATTGCCCTTCCTGAGCATGGCTGTGATGTGTTTCACCAGCTCGACAAAGTTTGAGACGAATCTCCTCAGAAAGTTAACCTTCCCCAAAAATGCCTGGACTTCCTTCTTAGACCTGGGAAGTGACAGGGTCTGAATTGCTTCTACCTTGCTTGGATCAATTCTTACTCCCTCTGCTGACACTATGTGACCTAACAACTTTCCCTCCTGCATAGCAAACAATGATTTTTTGGGGTTTAAAGATAGGCCATACCTCCGACACTTCAGGAAAGCCCTTTTCAAGTGGCAGCGGTGCTCTTTATCAGTCTTGGAGAAGACTGTGATGTCATCCAGATATATCACCACAAACTGGTCCTTCTCCCCGATGAAGGCTATGCCCATGGCCCGCTGAAATGTTGCTCCTGCATTCATCAGTCCGAAAGGAATTTTGGCATACATGAATGTGCCCCAAGGAGTGGTGAAGGTTGTTTTTTCTCTGTCCTCAGGCATGACTGATATCTGATTGTAGCCAGAGAAGCCATCAACCATGGATATCCTAGATGCACCGGTTACCCTCTGCAGTATGTGTTCCATGTTGGGCAGGGGATAATTATCCTTCTTAGAGCTCCTGTTCAGGTTCCTGAAATCAACACAGAGTCTGATTTCCCCACTTTTCTTTCTCACCGGGACCAAATTGGCTATCCACTCAGAATATCTCAAGGGGACAATGATCTGGGCATTCAGCAGCTTCTTCACCTCTTTCTCCATGACAGGTAATAGCATGGGATTTATCTGTCTCAACTTCTGCTTGAATGGCTTAGCCTCCTCTTTCAGTGGGATCTTGTGCTCAATGACTGATGTGTCATACGTCTTGAGGTCTTCATAGGTCCATGCAAACACATCACCAAAATCCTTCAGCAACTTAGTATATTCGGCCCTCTGCTCCTCGGTCAAACTCCTTGACAGCTTGACAAATTTAGGCTCCTCAGGTGTGCCTATGTTGCACTCAGCTGTGTCATCATCATCACCTGAAACTTTACCCTTCACTGCCACATCATTTCCATCGAACAATCTTTCCAATGGGATTAGTCCTTTCAGAATGTAATTGCTCGGTAGATGAATGATTCGGTGATCAACAATTTTATTTGAAAACTCCCCAGGGTGATGGTCACCTTCCATGTCAGGATCTTCATCTATGTGCAATGCAGAAAAGTCATCGATGGATTGGAGAAATTTCTCAATTTCCTGATCATCTTCAAACACCTTCTAGTGTTTGACATTGTTTGGTACAGAGGGCCTATATTTTATTTCAACGTTGGATCCGACAGTGGGCAGCGTGGGAACTTCAAGAAAACTAGCTGTGACAGCTAAAAAGTCGGCTGAAGCATTTTCCTCCCTTGGAATGTAAGAAATATTAAAAGCCAGGAAGAAATTGTCAACTAGGTCCCATACCTCATTTCTGTAATTCCTGAGCCGAGGATTCTTAGCCTGATAAACGTTTTTTACCTGCTGGATGATCAACTCTGCATCTCCAAACACAATCATCTCCTTGATTCCCATTTCCTTGGCAACTCTTAATCCCAGAACCAGAGCTTCGTACTCTGCCACGTTGTTGGTGGTGTCAAACTCCAACTTATATGACAGAGATGTGGTCTCTTGACAGAGTGATATGAATACCACTCCGACACCTGCACCTAAACTGGAGGAAGCTCCGTCAAAGAACATCTTCCAAACAGAGGTGGTTGGAGGGGGTGTCTCCTGATTAAGAATGGGATGCTTTCTGATCTGTAAAGGGGCCTCAGGGGTGTGGGTGAGCTGCAGTAAACTGGAAACCAAATCACTGTTCAAGACATAGATGGGATGATTGGTAGGGTTGGCTTCATCACTGATTATGTAGGCCAGCTGGGCTTCCATGTACAACCTCCTGTGTTCCCCTCCAAAGACCGGAATGGTGGCATATGTGAGGTCCATCTGTAACGTTCCTCCAAGTCTCTTAATCCAAGATCTTGACAACAACATGCCAAACTTGGGGGGAACATCAGCTACTACAATATCCATGACCATACTCTTCATGGGTAGCTGAAATAAAGAAACCACTAGGTCCTTGATGACTCCCAAACACTGAACCCTCCTGGAGTCAAAAGCATAGAGGTCATGATAGGCTCGGGTGACTTCTAGTCCTAACTCTTCCATGACAGTTTTGGGCATAAGGTTGTGAGAGGCCCCTGAATCCATAAGGCAATTATGCAACACTTTATCATGTATGTTCAGGGATATGTAGAAGGGAGGGGATGAATCATCTCTATCTTCTACCATGGGACCTAGGACAACTGTAGGCCTTTCATCTTGGAGGTTTATGGAGTCTATGAGAGGGTATGAGGATTCAGATTTCAACAGCTCGGAGAAGCATTTTTTGAATTCCCCATGTTTAATTAACTCAGTGAGTGGCACAAGAATTCTGATCTTTTGAATCTCATGTTCGAAATTAAAAGAAGATGTAGATTTTGGGATTTCTCTAACTTCAGGAACATGATTATGGACAAGGGGAGAGAGAGGTTGAGCCTTCTTACCTCTGTGAGCGTCTACTACTTCATTAGCAGGTTTCTCTGTTCTAGTAGATTGCTCAGGAACATCAGGTGTTGCTGCCCTTTTGTCGGACCTCAGGTTGTACCTGCCTCAACCGCCGCTAGCTTTGTCTCCCTTGCTCAATTCATTTAGATGATTATCCATGAGAGACTCTTCATAAGCAGTCTGAGTGAGATGAGGAAAAGGAGGAGTGTCTTCTAAGCAATGGATTTCAGGGTCAAGCTCATCTATTTCTCTTTCCTCCTCATGGGCAACCAAATGGTTCTGAAAAGGGGCCTGAATTCTCTGGTCCTCTCTGTCTCTTCCCCTTTCTCTGTGCATAGTTGGGGGAGCAATATTATTTGTCCTCCTGAAACCTCCTTTATTTTCGGTGTTCAGAGGACCCTTATACATTTGTTTCCTTTCCACCTTCAATCTCTCCACCTCTACAGTCAGAAACTTCATCATCTCGGTCAATTCATTCACTTGAAGGTGGGGCAACGATGGGCCAGAAGTTGAGGCTTCGGATCTTCCCTTTCTTCTGTCTGCGTTAGCTTTGTTCCTCAGTCTGTCAGCTGCCAATATGTTGGATTCCACTTCTACGGCAGCATCTTGCATTTGAGCTAAGGAGGTAGCTCTTCTTTCTCTCAATAGCAGGCAGAAATCAGGATCAAATGCTCCAACATATGAAATTTGGGCAGAGGCTTCTGAGGGCTTTATCTTTGCAGGGATCTTATTGTACATCTTATTAAATCTTTTGGAGAAGCCAGAGACAGACTCTCCTTCCATTTTCCTCAAAGACCCAAACTATGTCATGTAATACATGAAATATTTTCTGTCTCCCCACTGCCTCAGAAAAACGTTATCCAAGGCTTCAATGCCAACAATAGATCCAGGGGCCAATCCTCTGAACCATTTGGTTACCTCTCCATCTAGGCTCTGGACAAAAACCCTCATCCAGACATCTTCATTCTCGATATTCAAGTTGTCTGCATAACTGTAAAAAGCAGCTAAGTGCTCTTCAGTAGTTATGTCTCCTTCCCCAGTGAACTTGGGCATATATTTCAAATAATCTCCAGCAGGGAGGGGATTCATAGGATGGGGTAGGATTAAAGGAGCATATCTAGCAGCAACTATGGCATCCATTCTATTCAGAGGGGTATTAGCACCAGCCATAGGAATATTAAGTAGAGGAGAACTCGGAGGAGAAGGAGTGTGGACGGGAGATGTCGGAAAAGAGGTTCTTGGAGGAGACAACGGAGAAAACAGAGAGAGATCTAAGGGACCTAAATGTGCAGATGCTTCTCTCTGTGCAGTAGTAGCAATAAAATGAGGGGTGGTGAAACCTTCAGAGGCTTGAGGTCTGTGTTGAGGCACAACTTCCAGGGAGGGGGGAGTGACAAGGATCTCTCTTTCTGATACCGGACCAGGAGGAGAAAACTCAGCAGGAACACTCCCGAAGTTCAGAAAACAGGAAAACTCAGAGGAAGGATGACTAGGAAGCTGAGAATAAGAAAATGGAGTTCTCACAGAAGGGGCTGGCGTATTACCTGTTTCGGCGATGGAAACTTCTTTTGTAGAGCTCTTTCCCTTTCTGCGCACTGCTTCTGAGTCAACTTCTGGTGTAGCTAAAGGCAAGTGTGGATTAGACCTCGTGTGTCTACCTCTCGAAGCCATGGCTGAAAAGAGCAGGTTCTCCCCAGCGGAGTCGCCACAATGGAGTCGCCAGGTGCACAGTAGCAATCTTCAAGTTCTGATATCTGATGCACCTTCAGAATCAGTTGATCTTTGTCGTTCAAATCCGGGGAAAATATTCAATTTCATCCCCGGCAACGGCGCCAGAAATGTTAGCGTCAGAAGTCACTCCTGGATTGCTTGCAGGAGCAGAGCCTGACACCCATCAGTTTAATGTCATGATTTGTTTAAAAGGGGTGATCAAATGGAAGCAAACTCGAAACAATATCGTCTCAACTCAGAAACTAGGCCAGGCGTGCATGGGTGAGTGAGGTCTTAGATAAACTCCAAACAACGAGTTGTAATAAGGGTGAGTAGGGGGAAGACTTGTTCGAGAGGAGTGCAAAAGACTGTCATAAACAACCAGTTCCTAACAGACTGTGAAAGAAAGCATTAAGAGGCAAGATCATCTTACACTCAAATGCAGGAAACCAGAGAAACCAGTAACGTGACAACAAATCATTTATCGTAACATAACTGTGCTAATCCACGCAAAGCATTCGATCATGAACTCTCTGATATAAGACGAAAACACAGATGGAAAAGGAGAAATGTTTGTCATAAAACAAGAAATATCAAACACAGATGCATAGCCATAAAACCAGAGTGATTGTTAAAACTTTACAGTCGGGAGCTTAGCTCTACCATCGATAGATACAAAAATGGCGAAAACGCCTTCATATACTCAGAACAACAACAACATTGGAATTGAGACACTACATTGAAATATTTGCGTCTGCATGGCTTCTGACAGTCAACATCTGAAAGATCGTGCAACTTATGTCAGACGCAATCCAACTCCTGACAGTTCCAGCGACGAATCGACGTGCCTTTAATCATTGCCGGACTTTCCCATTATGGCAGAGGCGATGTCTAACCACCACCAACCGCTTCAATAACTACTTCAATAACTGCTTCATCAGGATTGAGGATGGCCTGGCCGAATCAACACTTCTGCGACGTGGAAGACCCTTTTGTGCTGCCACCTGGATTAGCTGAGCGATATGGTGCATAGACGTGGAGGTAAGCACGAAAGATGGGGCACAACAACGGAATGATGGGGCCAAAAATGTGAGGGGAAAGAAAGAAGTGATGAGGTGTAAGAGAGGTGGCGGGGGGAGACATGTGGCCAAAGGTGATAAGTGGAAGGAGCAGGATACAAGACATAATGGGTGCACTTGCGGTAGGAGGCGGATGTGGAAAGAGGCGGGACACATGGCAGGCGATGGATGGATGGTGAGATGGGAAAGGGACCATGTGGACCAGGAAAGGGGGGAGTGACAGATGTCGGAGGATGAGGAAAGGGCAGAAGGGCACGAGCTTCATCGCACGGCCAAGAAGAGAACAGATGGTGCAAAAAGATGACATGATAGGGAAGGGGCCCACGTTGGTTAATCACAGAATGACAGAGGATGCCCAGGTTGCCTGTGCACTGTTGATCTGGGAGCTTGAACTGCAGCCGTCGGAGAGATGCACCTTTGATTCTGGACCCCCCCCTCTCCGCTTAAAGGTAGAAAGGTGGGGGGGGGTCCGGAATCACCTCGCGTGCCGTTGATCCGGGTGCTTTGATCTTGACCGTTGAAGAGGTGCGCCCCGGATTCCGGACCCCCCCCTCTTCTTAAAGGTAGAAAAGTGGGGGGACTCCGGAATCCCATCTGCGCCGTTGATCTAGGCGCTTTGATCCTTGCCACCCAGACTTGAGTTCCATTTAATCATGGGCGCATTAGCACCCCGAACTTAAGACAAGTGGGTTTTAACCCATTCTTTACATTCTGACCCCCCTTACAAGAAATATTGCTAACACCGAGGACGCAAAGAGTACATGATTCGATCTTTGTGGTGGTTGACAGGTTTTCAAAAATGGCACATTTTATTCCGTGTCAGAAGACCATCGATGCGACTCATATCGCATATTTGTTCTTTAAGGAGATCGTTAGACTTCATGGTTTACCCATAAGCATTGTATTGGACATGGATACAAAGTTCATTGGACATTTCTGGAGGACACTCTGGAAGAAGATGGGAACTAACTTGATGTTTAGTTTAGCCTATCATCCTCAGACGGATGGGCAAACGGAGGTTGTAAATAGAAGTCTGGGAGACTTACTCAGAAGCCTAGTGACAAAGCACCACAACAACTGGGAAAATGTGTTGCCACAGGCAGAATTCGCTTACAATGATTCGGTGAATCGAAGCACAGTGAAAAGTCCGTTTGAGATAGTATACGAAAGACAGCTGAAAGGTGTTTTAGAGCTGAGGGATTCAGAACAAATCATGACTCAGAGCGCGAGCGCTGAAGAATTCGCAGAGGCGATGGAATAACTCCACAGCAGGGTGAAGCAGCGATTGCTTGAGTCGAACCAGGAATACAAGCGCAGAGCGGATCGGCATCGAAGACAACTTCAATTTGAGGTTGGGGATCTAGTTCTGGCACATCTGAGAAAGGAAAGGTTCCCAAGGGGAACATACAACAAGATCAAAATGAAGAATATTGGACCATGCAGAGTCCTGAAGAAATTGGGAGAAAATGCTTATGAGATTGAATTGCCGGATGACATCGGAATATCTCCGACATTCAATGTCTCAGACTTATATCCCTATAAGACTGAGGAAGCAGGAGCTGGAATTGATGAGCAGCCATAAATTCAGTGGCAGAAGCAGATGCCGATTGCAGAAAGGCCACAGATGGAGCAGATACTTGACAGAAGAGTCAGCAAAAGAACCAGACGGAAGCAATACTTCGAGTATCTGGTGAAATGGAAGAATCACCCAGTGGAGGATGCCAGCTGGGAGACAGAAGCAGTGATTCAAAGGCATGGACAGACCGTGCAAGAGCTCATGGACAGAAGCCCATGAAAGTTTTCAAGCCGAGGAGTATGATGCAGGAGCATCGCGACTACCAAAGCCAGTGTGGAGCCAGCGCATGTGTTTTTGAACACATGACATATATGCTTGATGACTTTTTGAAATTTCATTAAAGATGAAGCACCTTATCCTTCAGGTTAACATTTATGAAGGAGCGCCTGTTGTATTGTATCAGACCTCGACCCTTACGCTCTTGTCTGAAGTAGATAGACGACATTTACTTTAGTTAATGCAAGTAGATAGGATTTTATTTCCAGATTAGACAGTTTAGAGTTCGAGAGGGAAAACGGATATAGACACCCTCCTTTGTACATTGTAACATTATTCAGATTATTCAGAAGCGTTCAGAGAGGAGAGCAAGCAGAGAATTGTATGAAGAACACCCATGTACAGATTTGAGTTAATAGAAGAGAGTCTTTGATTCAAATTCATGTCTGGTGTTGTTTCTCTGTGTATGTGGTTTATGTGCTCATGAATGTTTGTTTTCTGGTTATGCATTTGCTTTGAATATGCTATGCATGTGATTTTAGGGTTTGAAACTGAAGTCTGAATGAGAGAGGGAATGAGTTTCAATTGTTTCTCTATCTGAGCCAGGAGATTCTTGCAAGGAGTGCAGTTGAATTCATCCGCAAGGAGTGCGTTGATGAGGCTCGATAGTCTAACTTTTGTTCTTGTTCGCCCAGAGTTGATTTGGGTTGTTAAAGTCTTGCAAGGAGTGTGTAGGCTGGAAAAGAAGAAGTCTCCGCTGTTAGTCTGAGCAACAGAGTTAGACGACTGCTGCTGCAGAGAGGGCACAGAGTCTGAAAGATTCAACACTTGAGAAGTTGTTGAACGCTGAGCGCAAGGAGTGCGCATAAATTCCTCTGAAGGAGTCAGAGTGAATAAGATCAGGAGGTATAGAACCCTTGTGATATCGTTGAAAGGGAGCGTAGAAGGCTCATGTCGAGGAAGGTTTCGAGCAGGAGCTGCAAGCGCAGGCTTGGAAAACAAGTCTCGACAGAAGCACTTAGTCATTTTCAAGAAATCCTCAAGGAGGAGAAGTCGACGGTCAAGATTCGCAAGGGAGATTAGCGAGGTCTCGGCAGCCGTCAGATCTGGAAGAGTTGTGCATTGGTTAAGCCTTAACGTGCAGGGGAGTAGCTCGAGAGTCATCGGGAATCGACTCATCGGAGAATCGGAGTTTCCAGAGTCATAGAATTCTCATAGGAAGAAATCGCGACTCGCGACTTTCCGAAAGGAGCATAGCCGTAGATCCTGAACTGGGTACGTGTCAGCAATCCGGAGAGTCGGGGTTTCGGTATTCGGGATTTTCCCACGCAAAGGAATTTCTACACTTGAAATCGCGATCCCGCGATACCCGATAGCGCGATGAGGAAAGGGTGACGTGGAAGAGAGTGCCGCGTGTGCATCGGGGTTCGACACTTCGAAGATCTTGGTGTCGAGAGAATCACGCAAGAGTTGCGAAACTCCGAACCGCGACGACCACGTAGCCACAGGATCACCGCAGGGACAGGTGTCATCAGGGTTCGGGATTTAGAGAGCCTCGTGAGTTTGTGTAACGGGAATCATGATTTCTCGAAACGTGATTTCCCGATTGCACGAAAGTTCGAGCCATAGGCACTGTAGTGGAAGACAGGTGGCATCGGAAGTCGGGGATTGGAGATCCCAAAGGCGTGAGTTCCGCGCCTTTCGATTTTGCGAAGTCCGAAACTCCGACAAGTGAGAAGGAAGTGGTCCCGTGGACTGGCAGGTCGTATGCGAAAGGGCTAGCTGGAAGGAGCTTAGAAGAGTAGAAAGGCGCCATCGCAACTGCGGGAATCGGGGATCCGTAGTGCTCGAGAACTACGACATCGTATGTGCTGATTTTTCGATAGGGTAATTCCCGATGGGAGACGGAGAAGGTGTAAGTGAACATTTCATCGGGTTTTGGAAATTGTGAGACCTGAGCATAGGACTCACGACCACGCGAGGTCCAATTTCCCGATAGGATAAAGGGGGATCACTACGAGCATTTTGTGGGTACAGAAAACTTCCGACAAGGGAGGTGAAGAGCATTTTAGCTCTTCGGGCCAGTGAAGAAGAAGGTCCTGGTGAGAGCGAACGCGTGCTTGGGCATGGCTGCGTCACGGTGTAAATGTGTTGACCTACACATAATAGATCTAGCTAAACAATGATACACACATTTGCAAAGAGAATTGGAAAAAGAAGAATAAGGAGAGAAAGAATGGAAATAATTCTCATTAACCGTTATGAATAATGAATAATTTACACATCATATACTTTGTATAAATCAATGATTTCTACTTGAGGTGAACCAAGTCGCCATAGTGATGGTCTATAGTGATCTGGATACACACCAACAGATACAGGAGTGAACTACCACCTATTCTAGTCTCTCAGACAGTTACGGGAGTGAACTGCCACCTAGTTGAGTTAACTAGTCAACTAGTCTTCAGTTAACTGACTGAACATAAAGTAGTGAGGGGTTAACTCAAGGAATCAAGGCTAATGCACCACTTTGGTGATGATACCAAGGCAAGGTCAAATTAGCATGGTGATGATCCCAATGTTGCATGGTGATGATCCCAATGTTGCATGGTGATGATCCCAATGCAACATCTAAACTCAACTCAACTAGTCAAACTGAAGTGTGAACTGAAAGAGAATATTCTCCAGTGGAATATTTTCTCCTAAAATATAGGAGACTGGATAATGACTAATTATGACTAATAAACAAATAAAAACCTTAGGAAAAATAAATCCAAGGTGTGTGTGAAGTAACTTCAACACCCCCCCTGAACATCACTACGGTGAAAATAAATATTGGGTCCCGGCAATGAGGCCATGTTAGGTACCCAAGTACAAAAGATACACTGAAAATAAAGTGAGGAAAGAGAGAAAACCTCATGGGAAAACCCCCCCCTCAAGGTACAATGTATGTAAAAAGAAGAACTACATTTGCTAGGCAATTGTGTCCTTCACTCCAAGGCGACCTTGTAGAGAATGGAATTTCTGCTCAGTGAAGGTCTTGGTGAAAATGTTGGTCGTTTGTTCTTCTAAAGGACAGAACTGTAAGTCGATGATCTCCTCGTGTACTAAGTCCCAGATGTAGTGCATGTGGATCTCGATGTGCTTCGTCTGCTGCCTCTGAACTAGATCTCTGTAGAACTTCAGAGTGCTCTGGTTGTCACACCAGATGACGATTGACCGATGAAACTGAATGCCCAACTCAGTGAGAAAATGTTGTAGCCACATAGCCTGAATGGTTATGTTAACTACCCCTCTGTACTCTGCCTCGGCTGAAGATAGAGAAATGGCAGCTTGCTTCTTGCTCGACCAACAAATAGGCCTGGAACAAAGACTGAGTGAGTAACCAGATGTGGACTTACGATCAATGCTATCGCCAGCCCAATCAGAATCAGTAAACCCAATGAGATCTAATGTAGAGTCTGCTGGATAATGAATCCCAAAGGTGATGGTGCCCTGTACGTATGGAAGGATACACTTTGCATCTTTCCAATGTAGCTCATGCGGCTCCTGCATGAACCTGGAAACTGCACCAACTGCATATGAGAGGTCTGGTCTGGAGTGTGTGAGATACAACAATCTCCCCACTCGCTGTCTATATAGTGTGTTGTCAACTAGTGGAGTCTCCCCGCCATCCTCAAGTTTGACTCCTGATAGGAAAGGAGTCAAGGCAGACTTGCAGTCTGTCTTGTGAAATCTCTCAAGGATATCTCATGCATACTTGGCTTGAGACAATTTGATGCCTAATGCATCCTGACTGATCTCAAGTCCAAGGAAGAAGTGTAGTGGACCCATGTCCGTCATCAAAAACCTGTCATGAAGAATCCTCTTGACTGCAGCTATCGCTAAAGGCGAGCAATCGGTGATCAACAAATCAACGACATACATAACTAAAAGTAGAAGCGAATCAACCTTCTTGAGCATGTATACATTTGGGTCTGATTTACAACGTACAAATTTCTGTGACAATAGGTAGGAATCCATCTTGGCATACCATGCCCTCGGAGCCTACTTGAGGCCATAAAGTGACTTCTTCAGTCGACAGACCAAAGATGAGTCCTACATAAATCCTTGGGGCTGCTCCATGTAGATCTCCTCAGAGAGATCACCATGAAGAAATGCATTCTTCACGTCCATCTAATGGACTTCCCATCCCTTGGATGCCGCAATGGAAAGGGCCAATCGAATGGAATCCATCTTTGCTACTGGAGCTAAGGTCTCATCATAATCAATACCATGAACTTGTTGAAAGCCTTTGGTGACAAGCCTGGCTTTGTATCTGCTGATCTGTCCATCTGCTGCACTCTTGGTCCTGTAGACCCATCTGCATATGACAAGTTTCCTCCCAGAAGGAAGGGGAACCAGATCCCAAGTCTAGTTCTCGAGGAGGGAGTTGTACTCCTCTTGCATGGCAGATTCCCAAAAGGGATTTCCAGCAGCCTTTCCATAAGACTGTGGATTTGAAGACTGAACCAAGAAAAGATGCCTGGAAGGCAATGGTTCAGTGGTAGTGAGTGAAATAGGAGGCTCCTCAAAATCATATTGAGTCCTCCTAGTATCGGTTGGATCACCAACGAGATCCCCTGCATCCTGAAGAGTAGTCTTTGCCCACTTGGGCCTTTTCTCTAGCTCTGCAACTGCATCTGGATGCTCTGACTCTGCATCTGACTATACTGACTCTGAATCTGAATCATCTAATTCCTCTGAATCAAAACTCTTGTCTGAAGAAGAGTCATCATGTGCATGCTCATCATCTTGGACAGGTGGAAGAGCGAAGGTGTCTGCATGCGACTGCTGAGGTACATGCGAGACACTTTCCTTGAATTGGACACTATGCTCAATGATGAGTCGATCTGAGGAAAGATCAATAAGCCGATAGACCTTAACACCATCGAGGTATCCAATAAAATGCACTCAGTGCTCTGTGGATCAAGTGCCTTCCTCTTTTCAGAGGGAATCCGGGCCCATGCACGTGAACCAAAAATGTGAAAGTGGGCCACTTCTGGTTTGAGGCCACTCCAAGCCTCGTAGGGGGTCTTATCCTTGACAGATCTATGAGGAGATCTGTTTTGGATGTATGTTGCACAGTTAAGTTCTTCGGACCATAGTCTCTGTGGTAGTGACTTTGCATGCAACATGCAAGATGCCATCTCCTTTAGAGATCTGTTTTTCCGCTCAGCAACTCCGTTTTGCTGCGAAGTGTAGGGAATTGTATGTTGCAACTAAATCCCTGCCTTATGGAAAAGATTATGAATCTCATGATTCACATACTCTCCCCCATTATCAGTTTGGAGGACTTTGATCTTCTTTCTAGACTGTGTCTCAACCAAAGCTTTGAAATCTTTGAGGTGTTGAAAGACCTCAGATTTTTGCTTGAGAAAGTAGATCCAAGTAAAACATGAGAAATCATCAACAAAAATGAGAACAAACCTCACTTTGTTGATCGATGGATGCGGAAAAGGACCCATGAGGTCAATGTGGATCAGATCTAAAGGTGTGGAAGCTCGCTTACCATCTTTCCCTTAAGGTTTTACCAGACCAAATTGTAGATACTTCATCATTTTTCCAAGGTTGTTCATCCGCGCAGGTTAGACAAACAACCCCTTAAAACAACCACAGGTCCCCTAACGCTTTTTGTGTTGTATGTGAGTGATGAGTCAGGAACATAGTTCATCATTTCATATAAATTGAGGTTAACCATCGTCTTGTGAAACACAATCTTCAAAAGTGTAGAAGTTCAAAAAGAAAGAAACAAAACATCGTGAAAATGAACAAACAAAAATAAAATGTTTTTTTTTTAATGAAAATATTGTTTTAGGGCTTGGCCATTCACTGGGAGGGCGACAGGTTCCCCCCTTAGATTCTAAAACCGATACGTTCCTACCCCAATCTTCTCGGCCACCTAGAAATGTCCAAGCCATAGATTCTGAAACTTATAATGTTTTCCTTTGGGCTCATTTGCTATGTCCCATTTTAGGACCAAGTCTCCCACTTCAAAATTTTTCTCTTTATCCTTATGCTTATCAAACCACCTTTTAACTATCTGCTGATGAGCTATGAAAATTGATTTTTCTTTCTCCCTTTCTTCTTCCAACATGAGGAGGGTATCGATTCTTTGTCATATGATTGATGAGGTTCATCCTCTTGAATCTTGCACAAGTTGAAGAGATGGAAGATATAGCCCATTTAGGAGATTGGCTTCATGTTCGTATACCATAAAGTATGGGGAATTCCCTATGGATTCCTTGGGTGTAAATCTATCGGCCCATAAAACATTATGAAGTGAATTATGCCAATTCCTCTGGTTGTCTTCAATTGTTTTCTTCAATATCCTCACTAGGTTCTTATTAGTTGATTCTGCCACTTCGTTCCCATGTGGATATTATTTTGCAGAGTATCTGATTATGACTCCTTTGTTTAGACCAAACTCTGTTAATAAGGTGGAAGAAAAGTAAGATTCATTATCAAAAACAAGGATGGAAGGCACACCGAACCTTGTGATTAGTTGTTGTTCTATGAATTGGATCACCACCTTTTAGTTTACATGAGTCAGAGGGATGGCCTCTGCCCATTTCGTGAAGTAATTTGTGGCGGTTAGTATGTATCTATGATGTTTTTAAGAACTCATTGTAATTTATCCTATGATATATAACCCCCATTGCTCGAATGACCTGGAAACAACCACTGGTTGGAGTGGGAAAACTACTCTCTTCTCCCTCACCGTGCTTATTTGACAAATTTTATAGTTTCTAGCGTATGTGTGAGCGTCCCTGAACAGAGTAGGCCAATAATAACCAATTCTCAGTATTTTATGAGCAGTGGTGTTTCCTGTGAAATGTCCACCTGTAAGACCATCATGGATCTCCTTCAGAACTTTGTCTGCATCTTCACATTCGAGACATCTTAAAATTACCCCATCATAATTAACACAAGAGAGCACCGAATTTATGAGGCGATATTGTGTGGATTTTAACCCGAGGGATCTCCTTTCCCTAAGGTTTATGTTTTCTAGGCAAGTCCCATGGTGCAGGAGATAAGTCAATTTCTCATACCAAGACTCTTTCCCTAGGGAGACATATGAAGCTTCACCACACCATAATTCCAATTCATTCTCCCATTTGGGGTCTTCATTTACTTGGTCCTAAGATTCAGCTGCCAATTTTCATAACCCTTGTCCCTTAACCAGTTTAGCAGGTTTTATATCTAGATCAAATTCTTGTACTACCTCCATACAGTTTCCTCTTCTTTCCCCCATCTCCTATTGAGTGAATAGGGACCAGACTGCAGTGTGAGGCACTATGACTTTGGTATGATTCTTCAGGATGTAAGATCTGAAGTGTTTTACTGTCTTGTATATTGCATAAGTCTTCTTGTCTATAGAAGGGTAATTTAGTTCGGCCCCTTGGAGATTAGTGCTCATAAATGATATTGGGGCCTCGTTATGGTCATCATCCTTTTGAGTCAGTACTACAACTAACGATTGGTCAAAGGCGAAAGTATAGAGGAATAAATCTTTGCTAAAATTGGGACTTCGCAACATTGGGGCTTGAGATATCGCAGTCTTAATATTGCTGAAAGCCCTTTTCCGTTCATCATCCCACTTAAATTCAACATCCTTGCGGATCATGTTTTGAAAGGGTGTGATTGTTTCAGCAAAATTGAGGGTGAATTTCCTCACAAAATTGATTTTCCCAAAGAATGATTGCATATCCCTTTTGTTGTGGGGTAATGGAAGCTGAGATATAGCCCTAATCCATTCTGGGTCTATGTGAATGCTTGCTTGAGATATAATGTGGCCTAACAAATTACCTTCCTCGACACCAAAAATAGTTTTCTTAGGGTTTAAGGATATACCGTATTTCCTACACCTTTCAAAAATATGGGTTAAATATTGGATATGATCTTCTCTGTTCTTTGAATACACAGTCACGTCATCCAAATAGACTACTACACATTTATTTATTAGTCCTCGAAATGCTACTTCCATGGCCCTATGGAAGGTTTCCCCTGCATTGATTAACCCAAAGGGCATACGTTTGTAAGCGAAGGTTCCCTACTTGGTTCAGAAGGTAGTTTTCAAACGGTCTTCCTCTGAAACTAGAACTTGGTTGTAACCTGAAAAACCATCCAGCAGGGAGAAAATCTCAAAGCCTGACATGGCTTGCAATAGTTGCTCCATTGGTGGGACTGGGTAGTTGTCATTTTCTGAAACTCTGTTGAGATTTTTGAAATCTACGCATAGGCGGATCTCCCTAGAATTTTTCCTCACAGGAACCAAATTTTCTACCCATGCCGAGTGTCTAACTTGGAAGATAATTTTGGGATCTAGTAGTTTCTTTAACTTCTGACACATGAGAGGTTCCAAGGATGGGAGGTACTTCCTGAGATTCTGTTGGAAGGGTTTCACTTCAGGTTTTAATGGGATAGTATGTTGAATGATACGAGTATCATAAGTTTTCAGATCTCGGTAGGACCATGCAAAAACATCTTGATACTGTCTGAAAAGTTTGAGATAGGCCTTCCTTTCCTCTTTAGATATTGTCTTTCTGAGATTTATAGTTTTGGGGTTTTCTAGGGTT
>ML785096.1:429318-444189 GCA_009831015.1 Picea engelmannii | reverse complement strand
TTAATTTTTTACAAATAGAAAATGGCATGACATTAGAGGATGCTCCCGAGTCAACCAAACAATTATGGAGGTTTCTGTTGAAGAATTCAAATGTAAAAAGGAACGGTGGGACAAAAGGTTTTCCCTTCTTATCTTCAGAGAAGGCATTCACAGTTGGTTTATTCCTTATTTTGGTGGGAGTTAGATTTATGCCTTGGTTTGTGCTTGTTGTAGGATTTTCTACTGATTTCAACGCTTGTAACAAAAATTCATTTTGCCGAGGGATTCTACATATGTCCATGACCAATATATTTTCTTTCAAATTTTTCATGTCTTCTACTATGTTGTAGTCTATCTTGGGAAACTCTCGTGTATGGATGTTTATAGGGTTTCTTTGGGGAACAAAAGGTTCTTTTGGGAGATCGGGAGCTGATTTTCCCCACGAAGTTTGGGCAGTAGTAAGATCGTTTGAGACAGGTTGACCCCTAGTTCGTGTTTTCACAACCAAGATCTATGCGGGTGGTTCTTGAACCTCAAATAGGTTATTGGAAGGCATTGGTAGGCCAGGGTCCCATATTAGCATGGTTGTTTCTTCTGGTGGATCAACTTATTCCTGATCAACAATATTCATAACTGAGCCGCTTGATTGTTTGGTTAGGGAAACTTCATATAGAAACCTATTGGCCATCAAATTCATATCATGCACCCATTGTGGGAAGTCTCTTTCAGAATGTTTCTCTTGGTGATAGGTATAGAAAGAGTCAGATGCTACATTTCCCAGATCGATGTTAAAGTTGGCTGGAGGAGGTTCAATTTCTTTGAACGGTGGATTTATTTTGAAAAAAGGTTTATAGGGCCTCTGGCCTTGGTTTCCTTCCTTTGCACTTCTTTTCATGTCTATGTTTTCGTTTGATAATTTCTTGACCATGTGGTGTAGGTATTCTATGTCTCCATTTCCCTTTTCGGGACCTTATTCTATTTGTTTCCCTGGGGGTCTAGTCAACAATAGTCCTCTCCTGGGAGGAGGTTGAACTTCTTTTTTAACTAATGAGACCTGGCCTTCTTTACATCCCTTCATTTAAAATTCTATCATTTTGACTTCTTCAAATTTTTTAGCTAAGGTTGTTTTGGCAACCCTCTTTACAAACATGGAAATAGAAGCTGGGAGAGCATTAACATATACATCGATTTGCAACTCCCGAGTGGGTTTAGCTTCGGGTTGGAATTTGTTTAAGATAGTGGTGAATCTTTGATCGAAGTCTTTAACCTTCTCCTTTGAAGTCATGGTGGCGGTGAACAATTTGGCCATCAAATATCCTGTAGTGTTTTCTTCTGCAAATTTATCTAGAAAATCTTTTTGAAACTTCGTCCAACTAGTTATGGATCCTATAGGTAAGTTAAAATACCACATGGAGGCAAAATTCTCAAAAGTGTATGGGAATAGCCTTCATACTACGTCTTCATGTTGGACATTCATTAGTTTGATAGCTAGTATGAATTTCTTGATATGGTCTTCAGGCAATCCTGAGGTTTCAGGGTCAAGTTTAGGGAGTAACTTTTCTGGATGTTGGGGGAGGTTATGTACTCGCCAAGGGATGGCCAAAGCATCTATGTCCAACCAAGGTTGAGTATTCTAAGGTGAGTTTCCCCTTTATTCATTGTGATCATTTTTATCCTCCATGTCACCTGATCCCGAAACTGAGCGTTCAGAGTTAAACTCTTCCTCGTCAGAAAAACCGTCAGGATCATAACAGTTGTCGGCTAGTGTTTAGGGGATTAGATTAAGAGGATGTTCAATTTTGGTGAGGGAGAAATCTATTAGGTCTTCTACTGTGTGCAAAAAAACATGGTCAGGGGAATCGACCACTGGTCTGCTTATTTGTTTTCTTCGAGGAAGTAACAACGCTAAGGGTAACGCACCGATCTGTTGGGTGTAAGCTCTTGTGATTCTTATGATTTGGTTCAATTTATCGTGAGGAAGAGCGTAAGGTCTATCAGGGAATAATTTTTTTTTCCTTTGTCTAGGGTGATTTACTCATTTAAGGAGTACTTAGTGTGTGTGGGATGTCTTGGGAATGACTAGCCATCTATGTGGGTTGTTTTGAATATACAGGTTGTGTGAAAGATTTTGTAAAAAACATTGTCATCCATTCATTCTTCAGGCCCTCCTTCTAGTGTCAATTCTATTGAGGGGTCCTAAATATCTTTAACTCAACAATAGGAACCAAACCCGCCACCGAGGCCCAATTAGACTCTGCAACATTTAATGGTGGAATGGTTCTCCAAATCTTGCTATCCGACCGATTAATCGATGGGCGTTACGTTTTCTTGTGAAATCTCCTCCATATCAGGTGTTCTTTGTTTTTGTATTTTCTCTTATAGGTGGGACCGATACAAGATAAAATACGGTATAAACCAACTAGGTAAAAAAGTGGGAAAGCTTAACTACTGGGCAAGGATGATCTTGGGATAACCCTTTCACTCTAGCATGCAACTAATGATTCTCTACCACAAGCCTAGTACTAATACATTAACCTGCTGGTGTTCCAATTATTGACTGAGGTACAATTATTAGAATAAAACATACATGCAATAAACGATGAAAATAAAAATAGTTTCCTTAACTCTAATCATCAATCACATATTAACACAACGATTTAATTTTCATCATTAAAGACAAGAACTATAAAAATATTGAATCAGATAAATTATCAACATATTCAAAAGTTCTTACTCATTACAACATCCATTCATGAGATAAAATCAGAAATAATTCTTCTTTAGATCCAATCACACACGGTTTTGATGAAAAACACAACTTTGTCTCTGGTCCTAAACAAGACTTCTGAATTAAGGCAACACCGAAATAGTTCTTTACAAATCCCAAAATGAGGGTCTTTGCAAAAACCATCGACCCGTGATAACATGTCGATCCTCTTATTTATAACATATTATTAACTAAAAATAACTATTAAAAGTGCAGCTAAGTAAAACAAAAACTTGTCACATGGCGCTTTCATCTCTCAGTCTTCTAAGAGTCATCAAATGGTCTCACTTGAGTGGATGACTATTCTATTACTTCGACCATTTGATGAAGATATCCTCGCATGTGTTAGCATATGGGAATATATGTTGTTACATTGGAGCCAAAAGGATCTCTCTTATCTCTACTGCTCGTGCTTGATACTTGACTATTCTGGTACTTAACTGCTGCAACATGGTTCAATCTTTGATTGGGTGTTCCATGAATTTCTTCACTTGACCTGGCGCCATGTTCACCACCCTTGCTATCTCCGCAACCCATGATGAGTCTTGTTCGACATGTAATTTGACTATGTCATGCAAGTCGACAAAGTCATTGGGTGTGCCAAATTCAAGGAGGCCGAGGTCTCTCATTGCCCGATTGATCTTGGTCCATCTCTTTTTGCACTCAGTCCATCTCTTTTGGATTTCTCGATGAGGCTCTTGAGCCATTCTTACCCAATATTTCGCTGACTTATTTATGCGGTCTATGTTGCTTACCCTTAGTACTTGAATGTCGTTCTCTTTGGCATCTCGACCCTGTTGAACTGTGCTGATGTAGTCAATCCTGTCCATGGACTGGTGTGCTTTCTCATACCACCTCTCCATATCCTTGCATGTTGCCAGTGACATGAGGGTGTCTTCTTGAAGCTTGATTATCCTTGTAGTGAATAGGTGTCGCTCATCCATAAATTTACTGTAGGCCTCCTGGAATTTGCTTCTCAGGAACACCGCGGACTATGTGGTGTCTTGGTAATATTTCTCCAAATGGCGTAGATGTTCCAATTCCTTCATCATAGCGACCAACTACTCTTCATCCATTTTCTCTCTGTTCAAAGTGACATCTGTGATTGCCATCCTTGCACCGATAAGCTCAGATGTCTTGGCATGCTCCGTGTTCATCAATTTTTCCTCTGTGGTGATGAGGATGGAGAGATCTAGGGTAATCCTCCTCTTCTTAGTGTTTCTCTTCATGATATATTTTCTTTTCTGGTCATAGGATATGGCATGTATATCAACAACTTCATCCACGGGTTCAGAGATTTGTTGATATCCCCAGGTATGCATATTTCCCAGGTTTCCAACGATGTATATATGTTCAAGAATGGATTCTTGAACCTCTTCCATGTGTTCTGAAGGTCCAACCTCTGGTTCTTTTTGTTGGATTACTGAGAGGGGGGGTGAATCAGTAATAGAGAAAATCAATCTTTTTTAACCACAATATGCAAGTGTTATATCAATGTAGCATTATCATCTAATAATTACAGAGTAAATAAGCAATGAACAAATGAACAATCATACACATACACAGTACACTAGTGTTTTTACGTGGAAACCCAAAGAGGGAGAAAAACACATAATGCTTTTTCTTATATGTATTTAAGAATTACATTCATTGGAAGCACCAACTTCCTTTTTTTTCCATCTGTAATTGGAAGGAGGCTCCAACCCCCTAATTTCTTAGGATACAACCTGAGGGAAGCTCCAACTCCCCAATTCTTTGGATACAACCAGAAGGAGGCTACAACCCCCTATGTTCTCTGGATATAATCGGAAGGTGGCTACAACCACCCATCCTTGCCCCGTCCAACCACCCTGACGTATAAGTAGAACGATGGAACCACTATCATACTATCACTGTGAGATGTACTGTTTTAAACCTGTACCAATCAAACTGCACCAAACAACCTATACCAATAACCTGAACCATGCATCAACATGTAACTCAATCTGTAATCAACCTATACCATAAACAAGTGCATCAACCATGAACCAACCTATACCAAACAACCTGTAATCAACCTGTACCATAAACAAGTGCATCAACCATGCACCAACCTGTACCTAAACCTGTACCATGAACAATTGTATCAACCATGCATCAAACCTGTACAAATAACATGTCACAACAACCTGTCCAAACAACCTATCACAACAACTTGTCTCATCAATCTTATCAACCAAATCATATCTACTCACCAAGATCAATCATCAAGAAAAATCTCAAATATGTGCATCAACCAAGCATAACACAACAACTCATAATCATCACCAAGATCAATATGTGTTTCTAATAATATACCAATACAAGTATGATACATCATCCATAAACCATGTGTCAACAATACTACTAACAAGTGCCTCCAACCATGTACCAGGTATGTACCAATCATGTATCAACTACTCATCAACTATGACTCATCAAGATGTACCAATATCATCAACTATACACCTAATGTATGTGCCAACTCATCAACTACTTATCTCAACCATGTACTCGACATATACCTCAACAAAAATCCCTCATCAATTTCATCATCCAAATCTGATTTATAACTCTGTAATCGGTGTATATGATCACATAACTACAAACCTTCCTTAACTTTAACAACAAGAGACTATCATTTTCATCAAACTTTACTTTAGTCTCACATGACTAATTTTGGATTAGTCAACAACCCTAACTTGAATAATCATAACTATGTACCTATAATGAATAACTATCTAAAAATGGTACACAATGTTCTTCGATGTCTTTTATGAAATTCCCCCAGACTTCACTACTTAGAACCTCTCAGAAAAGGGGTTATAGCAAAAATGGCATACCTTGTTGAATTCTGGCTTATTCTAGAGAGTGAACTTGTAGAGCATGCCCTGCACAGAATATTTGTTTTATAGATATGAAAATGTTACAAAGAATAATATAGAATGTACTCTAGCTAACACATTTGGTCTTACTGAATTTGGATCTTTTATCAAGAAGTTATGAAATTTTTACTTGAAACACATGTTTTAGACTAGTTTCAGGACTAGCCACAAACCCTATTTTCCATGGAGTGTAACTCCAAAAAAACAATGACCCAAAAGATGAAATTCGTACCACAACTACTTGGATATGTTTTCTCAATGGCCTCACAATTTCACGGTCTAAATCATTCTAGAAAAAACGTTATTGCAAAAATGGTGAGATGACCTGTAAATAACATACCTTAGAAAGCATCATCAAAAAAATGTATCCTCCCTTGAATTTCGGCCTTCTTTACTTCACCTTCCCTCTGAAATTTGGCTTATATATATTTTGGTTACCTCAGTCACCTGTAGATATTCAAATTTCTCAAGTATGTTTAAAATGAGAGAGCCTTGCCTCTTATTTATACTTTCATGTAGTTTCCTCAAGGGGTTACCTTTTAACCATCTTAATCAACTTTCCTTATTTTAGGGTTAACCCATTTCTAACCAATTGTCCAATTAGTAATTTCTCCATTAAATTTATTATTTAAATAATTTATCTTTTATCCAGTTTGAATTATAGTACACTTATCACTTCACTTTACCTCAAGGGGTTACCTTCTAACCATCTTAACCCACTTTCCTTATTTTAGGGTTAACCCACTTCTAACCACTTGTCAACTTAGTGATTTCTCCATTAACTTTATTATTTAAATAATTTTTTTTGTATTCACTTTGAATTAGAGTACATTCATCACTTCACTTTATTATTTACCTTCTAAAAATCTCTTAAACCACTTTGACTACTTTGACCTTTTGGGGCTTCTAGATGACTCATGAGGGTTTTCCAACTTCACATGGCCATAACTCTCTAACGGTGAGGAGTTATGTGATGTTACACATACCAATGGAAATGAAATGACATGTAATATCCATATATAATAGTATTACCTGCAAATATATGAAAACTCATACCATTATCCATCTAACAAACTTGGGTCCATTACCCAAACCTGGGTTCTCCAACTTCACATGGCCATAACTCTAACCACGAGGAGTTATGTGACATTCCACATACCACCGGAAATGGAATGAAATGTAATACCCATCTAGAATGGTATTACCTTCAAATATATTAAAACTCATACCATTATACATTAAACAAACCTAGGTCCATTACTCAAACCTTTGTGTTACCAGAATTCGCTATAGAACTTTCTCCAAGGGTTGACATCAATCACTAAGGGTTGACATCAATATACCATATCACTCTCCAATGGTTGACATCAATGAAAACCAACAATCCATACCAAGTTTCCATCAACCTAATCCAACTGTCTGACAGTTTCCCATCAGGAGGTTGAGTACCGGTTGAAATTGAAGCATCAGGGATAGGCTCGGTACTTACTTGATAACCAGTTGTTGAGATGTCGATTTATTGCTGTGGAACTTCTTCTTTTTGTTCACCCGACCTTGGCTCATCCATTGGAATATCAATTTGGGTCTCTGGTACATCGATTATCTCAGTGTCTAAGACACTTTCGACCACCTGGTCATTTTGTAGAAACCCTGAATTATAGCATTGAGAGCTGGGGAAGATGCCTTCTTGGGATCCTTTTCCTCTGTGATCTGCAGAGAAGTCACTAGGGACACCTCTGAACTTTCCTCATCATCATAGATTGTTATCAAGTCATGGACAGGGTTTGGTGCACCTTCTCTACATGATGTTCTTGCTATCTTTGGCTGAGATGAAATGTCCCCTGGTTATATGACCTATAGCGAACGTGTAACTTCAGGGTTATATAACTCGACGATTTCGTCAATTTGTGTTAGCTCAGGGCCACTTGGGCCCGCCTGACTTTCATCTAGGTTATCAGCATGTGATCTTGTCATTCCTACGAGGTCCAGGTCATCCTGTGATTGATCAATCACTCGCTGTGTTTGTTCTATCATGAGAAATCCCCCTTCTCGTGCATCTGGTGTCATTGGAAATACCATGTTCTGTGTCGGGACCACCAGGGGAACCTTTGTTGCTTCTTCCGCTATGATTTCTTCCCTGGATTTGAGGGCCTCTTGAGCGGACTATTATATACTCATCGTCTGTTCATCCAGGCTCATGGCCCTGAACCTGGTCATTTTTGGGTCGACCATCCTTTGTACCACCTCCTCCTAGTCTTGGGAATTTTCTGTGAAGACTTCGTCTTTGAATTTTTTGTGGGTGTATGGCCATCAAGACAACACTTGTGAAGCATGTTGCAAGACCAGGCCCTTTGGATCATGCTTGCGGAATTGGTCCATCTGGAATATGAACTCGAGTTGGATCATCCCTTCTTGTTTGGCTTGAGTTGTATCTTTTACTAAGTAGAAACCTACATGGAAACCATAGGGTATGAATGCTCGCTTCTTGTCCTTGACCAGGGTGGCATTGTAGCCTTACAAAATGGTTTGATAGCATATTTATCCTACTACAATTCGGTTTGGGACATGAGATGGTAGGAGATGTGGTGCTTCGGTGGCCTCAAACACTCTGATGTAGGTGTCACACTCGTCCAAGTACCAGTGGCCTACCTTCGATATCATTTTCTTGGCCACAATCGACAGTCTCAGATATTACTTCTTAAAAAGAATAAAATAAATTCGCGTGATGAATTCATCGCAAATGAGGGAGTAAGACTTCTTATACATGTTCTCCAATAGCACGCTGAAATAAACGTGGAACAAGAGCTCTGCGACATGCCAACTTGGATTCATATCGGTGAAGCTGTTTCTGGCGCACATGAAATCGAGAAAATATGAAGCCATGTATAAAGTTCTATGCTCAGTTGTTTAGAAATTAACGCTCCCTAGTTGAAACTGCTCCCGGAGATTGCCACTGTGTAAACCAAGGGCATCCATGCCTATGAAAATTTGGAGCAGTCCTTCTATCCATATAATTGACAGATGAGAGCCATCAAATAGATGTATGGCTCCCTTAAGTTGGTTGTCCCGTACCAACCAGTGCTTTGGTTGGTGAACTTCTTGTTCTCCCTCCACCATGAGGTCATCACCTGGCTGGTGTCATGGCATTCATAGAACTTCACCATGAAGTTTGTGTTTAGCCATTCCTCAGGATCTCTTAGCTTGTAGTATTTCTAAACTTCCATCGGTAGGAACACTCCGACACATCCCCCATTGTCATCATTGATTAAACATTTATGTGTGTCTGTATGGTCGATGAGCCATTTTAGGACTTCAATACAGGGAAAAACAGGTGTTCTGCTTGCCACCATATGTAGGTACGACTGTCAGATGTTCGGAAACACCTCTTCGTCGAGCACTCTCACATATGGATCACTGTGTGGGATACATTCTGGGTATTCCTCTCGACTGGTCTTGTTAAATATTTATCCCCAATGTGGGAGTGCCATCTTGGATCCAGTTCTTGCCTCTATATCTCCAAAAGCTGGAGGCTGAATGAAAACCTTGTACATTGTTGTCTTAATAACCGGTTCCGGCCTCAGAGTGTATTCTAATTGTTTTGCGGCCCCTGGAGAGGAGCATTTTCCTACCTCTAATTCTTTCAGCTTCGGTTCCCTCAATGATTGTCTAGTGGTTGGATTTCTTGGCAGAATTGTTCCTGCAACTAAAATAAACTTTCAGAGACTGTGTAATACAAAAATTAGACAAAAAACATATGAATTACAACCAACAAATTCACAAACTCAGATACATACCTCTGAAGCTTGTTAAAGTCTGGTTATTACAACAATCACGGGATCGATGCAGCCTTTGAGTAGCTCGCCTTGCTCCTTTGGATGCTCCAAAATTCGCTTATGCATAGAATGATTTTAAAAACTTGGACCAGGGCCTACCCACCTACCCACATGTAAGAAAGAAAGTTTAGGAATGTTGTTCCTGCATTAACCCAGAAATTCAAACAACACCTAAATAGTTATATTGAAACCATTTACAACAATTTGGAAAAGCAAACCTGAAACCCTCTAACCTAAACTAGTAAACAACCATAACTAAGCATGAAATGTCAATGAGCATTTCATGAACTTGTTGACCTGTACAAGTGAACTCCTTGACCTGTACAAGTGAAATCCTTGAAATGAGTTATATAAACGGAAATAAGGTGCCTGATACGTCGTCTACTACTACAAAAATCGAGTCATGTCTCCTTGCCGTTCGTGGCTATCCAACAATAAAATCCTTCGAAATAACCTCCCATTTTGATTCCTAAATGGCATGTAGTTGAAGTAATCCTGCTATGTGTCTATGTTCAGCCTTTAACTGCTAACACAGTAGATATATGGCCACATAGTTGACTATGTCGGCCTTCATTCCATTCCAGAAGAATAAGGGTTTAAGGTCTGCCCTCATCTTCATGACCCCCGAGTGAGCCATGTAAACTTCTCTATGCACCTCGCTCAGGATCAACATCCTCAACTCGTTGTTTGGCGGTACATAAATTCGACTTTTAAACCTCAATAAACCATCACTATCAAATGAAAATACCTCATATCGTGGTACCATCATTGTGTTTTGTCTGATAAAACCCTTGACCTCTTTGTACCAGTCATCGTCACACTATAAAGTGAGAATCTTCTCACATAGATTCGTTTGAAGATGCAACACCGAGAAGATGCATGGTCTCTGACTCAAAGCATCTGCCACTCGGTTCACTGTTCCCTTTATGTAAGTAATCTCAAAGTCGTACTCGCTAAGCAATTCCGACCAACGTCGTTGTCGTCCGTTTAGGTCGCTTTGCGTAAAAATGTGTTGTAGTCCACAATGATCGGTCTTTAGTTCAAATTTTCGTCCAAAAAGATAGTGTCTCCAAACCTTCAAGGCATAAATAATGACTAATAACTCCAAATCATGCTTCGTGAAGTTCTCCTCATGCCTTCTCAGTTTCCTCGAAATGTAAGCAATCACTCGTCTGTCTTGCATCAAGACTCTGCCTAAACCTTCGTTGGATGCATCAGTGCATACCAAGAAGTTCGTGTCTATGTCAGGGACCTTTAGTATCAGCGCTGTTGTCAACAACTCTTTAAGCCTCCAAAATGCTTCCGTGCATTTCTCGGTCCAAACAAACTTCTTGTTTTTCTTCTGCAATTTCGTGATCGGATTTGCTATCTTCGAAAATCCCTCAACAAACCGTCGATAGTATCCTGCTAAACCCATAAAGCTACGCACTTCTGTGACATTCGTCAGTGCAGGCCATTCCATAATAGCCTTGACCTTGGCTGGATCCACGGCAATACCTTCGTCGGAGATAACATGCCCTAAGTAGTGAATCCTCGATTGATAAAAAGAGAATTTGGAAAATTTCCGATACAGTTTGTGCTCTCGCAGACACTGTAGTACCAAGCGTGAGTGCTCGTCATGCTCCTCTGTCGTACGAGAGTAAATCAAAATATCGTCAATGAACACTTGAACGAACTTGTCAAAGTACTCGCAGAACACTCCATTCATCAAACTCATAAATACTCCTGGGGAGTTTGTTAGTCCAAACGGTAAAATAGTAAACTCATAATGTCCAAACCTCATTTTAAAAGTGGTCTTAGGGACGTCATCCTCCTTAATCCGTAACTGGTGATACCTTGATTGCAAATCGATATTGGAGAACATCGTCACACCCTTCATTTGATCGAACAGATCATCAATTCTAGACAAGGGATACTGATTCTTGATCGTGGCCTTGTTCAGTTGATGGTAGTCAATGCAATGCCTCCATGATTTGTCCTTCTTTCGTATGAAAATAACCGGTGCACCCCACGGTGACACACTAGGACATATCAGTCCCACGTCCAACAACTCCTTCAGTTGCATTTTCAACTCTTGTAACTCTGGGGTCAACATACGATAAGGCATTCTTGCTATTGGTTCAGTCCCTAGTTTTAGGTATATGGTAAACTCCAATTCCCTTTTGGTGGCATCCCAGGTAACTCCTCTGGAAATACTTCCGCAAAACCCTTCACCACCGGAAGGTGTTCCAGACCTTCCGCTACTCCCTTCTCGTTTAGCGCAAGGATCGCATAAAGCTTGCACCCCTTGCACATACTCTTCCGTAATTATAAGGAAGAGACGAACCTCAGGGAAACTCCCTGGTTCTGTCCTACAATCACATGTCTCTGTCCCTCGTCATCAACCAAGCTCAACCATTTTGTCTTACAGTTGAGTATCGCCTCATGTGACTCCAACCAATTCATACCAATCACAACATCATAAGATCCTAAGATCATGACATATAGGTTGGCCCTTGTGACAAACTCTCCCAGGTTAAGGGCACATCCCGTAACCTTTCCTCCAGCCTTCTGTTTGTCTCTTGAAACCATCTCTACGAAGCTAAACTCGTCCTGTTCGACTGCCTTTACCTTAATCCTTTTTAGTGCTGCACCAAAAATGAAACTCTCGCTAGCACCGAGATCTATCAAAATACTAAGGGTCTGGTCAGCGACAGTACCTATCATCTCAAGCAGAGTCGACTGGTGCTCTGCCTGGCGGTTATTCATCGTTGCATGAATTCGATGGGCCTTGCCCATATCTCCCATGGTAGTGGGTCTGACTGATCCAGACGCTTTGGTCCTCTCCATAGGACAGTCGCGTTGGTAGTGTGGCTCCCCACACGTCTAGCACCCCTTCTTCGGCCCAGTAGTTTTGGTACCCGAAGTAGAAGATGACAGCCCACCAGCCTGGAACCCTGGTTTGTTCTACTAAACAGGCCTAAACTGTTGCTGCTACGGGTGATGCTGCTGCTGATGCTGTGGTCCCCTATAAGGTGTTCGTTGATGATGCGGCGGTCACCGGGGTGTGGTGAAAGTGGATCCCCTATGTAAGCCACGATATCCCGCCGTATGTCTTGCTGGTGTCTGGTGTTGCTGTGTTCCAGATGAAACCTGCCCTACTGGTCTTGCTGGAGTCTTGGTCTAACCCCCACTGATAAGCTCCTCCTCTGCTATGAGGGCCTTATGGATGACATCGTGCAAGGTTTTGGGCATCAAAATCCTAACCTTTGCATGTAGGCAGCCGTTAAGGCCGAACACGAACTTGTTCACCTTAAGTTTTTCAGTGTTAAGGTGTAGAGCATACTGGAGCAGTTCCATAAAATGGGCCTCGTACTCGGGCACCGTACGACCTCCCTGTCGTAAGGCATTGAACTCATTGAGCTGACGCTGAATGAATTCCTCTGAAAGGTACCTCTCTCGAAACCGTTCCCCGAACAGTTCCCATGACACGTCTTCGATGGCCATGTTCAGTTGCGGTAGGAGTGTCTTCCACCATAGAAGAGCGCTCCCCTTCAGTTGAAAGACTGCCATGTAGACCTTCATGTTGGAGGTATAATCGCAAAGTGCAAAGCACATCGCCATGTTCTCCAACCGTGCCTTGGAGGCTGTGTCGTCCGAGGCACCAAAGACCTAGGGAAATTTGACCTTCTCGAGTTCATGACGAATGCTACCAGTAACAGCCAGTGCGCGTGGAGAAACCTCAGCGGGTGCCATCGCTCTCGCTTCATCCCTTTCCAAATGGATGATCAGTGCCTCGAACATGCACTGAAAGGATCTCATCATCCCAACTACATCGCCAACTGCTATATGCTCCTGTCCAAGAGCCTGCTTGTCTCCCTGGGAGTTAGACACCTCAGGTGTGGATGCTACTGGAGGCGTCGCGCCTCCTCCCCTACCACCACTTCGTCTGCCTTCGTGGTGTCCTCTAACCATGATTACCTCAACGCACATAATCAAATCGATCAACAACAGTATAATCAAATCATGTCAACAAAAGCCGTAGCGATCCCAAGTCACGGGTCGAACCCGCTCTGATACCATATGTAACAAACCTCCTCGTTACGCCGACAACCTCTTATAACAAGTGCAATTTTTTTTTTTGTGTGTGTGCATGTGTACAAGGGTAGCAAGACATTATACTCTGTGCTGCCACCTGACGACAATCATGACACAAGCAACTGCGATATCAACATAAATATCTAAGACGCACATCAACATCTGCCAATAAAGAACAACATTCAACCGACAATAAAAATACTGACTACCCATCCGTCCTATCCTGCAATGGTTAGGACCTCCAAGACACATAAGAAATGCTCAAGCCCAGGTTTCCATCCATTTTAACCATTTAAGGTCTGAGGGCTGGCGACTGTTCTGAGGAACATGGAGGTGTCTACGTCCCGCCCAACACAACAGACCAAGCACACAAAAGTTTACGACCTAGTACAACATTGATTAAACAAAGGGCTACAATCCACATTAGTATTAAGGCCATTCCATTGTGCAACTATAGATCATAATTTTTCATCAAGCTACCCTCTAATTCAGCATTGAAGGATCTTATTGTTCAAGTCCGAACCTTCACTCGATTTAACATTTAACAATATAATTAATCATTAGTTATAATCATAAAAATACTGTATAGCTACAAATTATCATTTAATGTAGTGACTAACATTAGTCTACAATCTTAGGTCAAAATTACCGCAATATTCTAAGATCGTTCAATGCAATCATTAAAGATCCACCGTAACCTTAATGCAATAATCTGAATTTATAAATCAAAGATCGATAATTATGAACCAACAATTTACGCAACAATGCCACAATTATAATCCATAATTAGCGCAATATTCTAAACTCATTTGAATCAATAGCTATAAAATCAACACTAGCATTAACCAACGTGATGGCAATAATTAAGAAGATCTTAAGAAGTACTTTTATCTCCAACATAAACATCGGTTACATGCCCATCATAACATGTCTAAAAGCGATTGATCAATAAGGTGGAGTTTAAATTTAGCTTTAAAAACAACATAAGTGCAATTTTGAAATTACAGTGTCAACAGAGCACTACCTAAATCAAAATGCCCTACCATATTATTAGGTGTTAGGTGTTCGAGTTTAACATCAATATCTAGTAACTACATATGTGTACACAACAATATCTCTAGGATAGACTAGGCATCTCTTAAGAATATTTACACAATTCCTTATCCCACAATAATAATAATAATAATTTGTTATTATTAATAAAGGTACCTCGTTGCTCTAATAAAAATACATTAAAAACTTAACCATTCCTACCACAATAATAATAATAATAATAATTTATTATTATTAATAAAGGTACCCCGTTGCTCTA
>ML785096.1:399928-429046 GCA_009831015.1 Picea engelmannii | reverse complement strand
GAAATAATTACAATTTAAATGAAAGAAGAAAAGGGTCACGATCAATTAATAACTAGAACTAGTTTACCCTTAGGTGCAAGAACCTTACCTTAGCTATTCATTACAACGATAGATCTAAAAATCTGAAGGTGATTAGTACAAGTTGCCTAAGTTATAAAAGAGGTTGAGGTAATTACCTTCCCCTCTCTAAGGGCTACATTAAATTTCGTTCTTTAGGGAATTAAAACTCTTATCAGTCATTCAATTAGGCTCCCCTATTTAAAGGATAAATACATTTAGTAAAAACTTACTAGAATTAAAGCTAATTTAATAACAATTTACAAACTTTTAGGCAATTGGTTAATTAGAATCTACTACGTTTCACTATTTTGGGGCATAACTAACTATGAGGGTCGTGGAGTTAACCCAAGAGCATTACAATAGAGGGCCTCCAAACTATGAAGAATCGGTGCATGTACGCCTGGCAGACATTAAGCATTACGGAAATAGCAAAAGAAAACAATCTGGAAAAAGGAATCTAGGTTTACTCTTCCTCTAACCTGTCAGAGAACACTACACAGGACTATCACCCCAAGAAATTTTGTCGGGAATAATGCTGAGCGTTAACATTTAAGCTGGGCATGAGGGAAAAATGGGTGAGAGAGAAAAATGGGTCAAGGATGGGAAATAAAAGAAAATCACTGCGACTGCCACAGGCATTGTCCACTTTAACACCTCCAGCGTGAAATCGCATCGAGCGATCATAAGGCAAGGGTAGCCCATCAAGGTTACACTACCGTTGCTGCGAGAACGCGGCATGCTGTCGCTAACATCACTGCAATCAACCACTACCGATCAGCTACAAGTTCATTGAGTTTAACGGGGCCATCACTGTCTAGTTTACAGCAAAGGCAAATAAACCATGATTGATGGCTTACAAAAAGGGAAAATGGTCAGTAGAGTCACTGTCCATCCGCGAGTCATTTAAGGTTAAAGCAGAAGGGAAATCGATTAGCATGGTGAACAGTTTATCTACGAATGGGTAAAGTTTGATTGCTGAGAGAGGAACTACTATTGCTAAAGCACAATCCATCAACTATTGTTGAGGTGTTGCTAGAAATGAAGGCGATTTTCAAAATTTTTGATAAACTGTTATAAAGGAGAGGTTCTGGATTATAACCAGAAACCGTAGCAGCAAGGGAGAAGGGCCACAGTCAAGGAAATCTACTTGGTCTGAGAGCGAAGTGACCCAAGGTAACTCACCCAGTACATTAGTCAGCAAAAATCAGAAAGGTTGCAGAGTACGGGAAGGACATCATCGCCAGTTCTAAATACAAAACTACACCATGTGATTTTTTAAACATAAAAATTACATAAAAAAATTTCATTACAAATTTTGAAAAATTTCATTATATAAAATTTCACTGCATAAATTTTGAACCTAAAGTGCACGACAATCGGTTCAATCCCTTAATGCATTACATACATGTAGATTCAGTCAATTCAGACATATACTTCAGGAATTGTAGCGGACAAATCAATTTAGTTTTAAAAATCAAGCATTCAAGAGGCAACGGAGCATATGCGCCCGGACAGTTATGGTGGAAGGTGAATACTGCTATTGTGTTCTCTCTACCCAAAGACTCAGATATGTTAAAATAGACTTAGAAATTTAATCCTAAAATTCTAGGAATCGATTTAGACATGTGAAAATTCAGTCTTGAAATTTAGGCATATAGTTTCAGTCATAAGAATGTTTAGACACACAATTTCCTGAGATTGCTCGGACATATAAATTTAATCCAAACTCGAGTAGGTTAGAGGGATGGGTTCCTTTCACAATGAAACCATTTACGACCACTAACAATATACCTACAGATTTAAATCATACAACCTACACAGTCTATCATTCAACCGAAGGGCGTACCTTTGCCTGTTCGCCTGCTCCGAGTGTCGTCCGCGCTCTCCATGCAAATCCTGCTCGCCCATCGTCGAGACTACACCAATACCTCCCAACCAACTCTAGGTGTACTCTGCTTCCCCCTTAGCCCCCCGAGCCGCAAAGGGGCCACACACTATCCAGATGGTACATCTAGCTCCCAGCTTGCCTCACAAGGCCGAGCTACCACTCCTATCCGAGATGGGAAATCCCAACTCCCCACAAGTAATCAGTCAAGTCACAAATCCAACAGTGTAACGTTATACTAACAGTCGATCCCCTACTTCTTCCTCCTTCCTCTCTTTTATAGAGTTTTAGAACTTCCAAACTTTCCCTAAATCTCATTTAATTTGAGTTTTAATTAAAATCTTCTAATAGTTCTCCTTCGTACAAGTGTCGTCCATCCCCCACTTTCCTCCAATAATTATTTTCTTTAAATTAATAATTGTCTTATTTCCCTCAACCACCTAGAGTTACTCCTAAATTTACTCCTAGGTATCCCTTAGACTCCCTTACAGGTTTTAAATACTTTCCCTAAATAAAGTTGCTAATTTAGTTCAATTTAGAAGGTTCTTAATTGCAGATTCTTTACTATGTTTACCTCGCTTTTTACCATAAGTTCCCCTCTTTCCCTTATTATGTTTCCTCCATTCCTTAGTTTCCTAATTTTTATTATTCCCTTCTTTCCCCTTTTTATTAGAGCCAAAAATGGAAGTTGCGCAAATTAACCTCTTTTCCTTTTTATTAATAATTTAATATCTTTGACATTGTCACAAATTAAATAATTAAATTCTTATTTACAATTTAAATCCACTGATTTTAATTTAATTCTTATTCTCTTCATTTTACCCAAAAATTTTATGAAGACTAAAACTATTACTTAAGTGGTTTTTAGTTTAATTTTTTTATTTTTTTATTTATATAGGGTATTTTTCTTAAGGTTAGACAAAATTTTACCCCTAGAGAAGTTTTAGACTTAGAACTTAGATTCTTAACTGGGTGACATTTATTTAGGGAAGTTGTTTTTAAAAAATTCTTAACGTGTTAATTGTCTTAGGGTCGTCTAGGTTTGTTCCTTTATTACCATCATCGCGGCATGCCCTTCAAGACGCACTACGTGCTCCAAGGGTGACACTCGCCTCTAGTGTTTCTTTTACGCGATGTGCCCTTCAGGATGCACCACATGCTCCAAGGGTGCCACTCGCCTCTTGTGTTTCTTTTGAGCGACGTGCCCTTTAGGATGCACCATGTGCTCCAAGGGTGCCACTCACCTCTTGACTGATTGGTAGACATCAATAACCCTTGGAGTCAATACTCCACCAGGTGAACTTGTGGGAGACTAAGGGATTCCAAGGAATAATCCCCTTGCCTTATTGCGCGCCCCTTAGAATCATCACGAGCGACTGTCACAATCTTCCCTCGCGGCATCGTGGGTCCTCTCAAACTAGGTAATTGTTAACCTATAGTTCGAGCCATGGTGGGAGTGCTAGTAGGATGTGGCAGGGCTTCTGTCCACACCTCTCACTCAACCTCTCTGGTAGTCATGCGTGTGTGACCCCTTTACTCCATATGTGAGTCTGGTCTGCAAGCTATGGTGAGCCTACATCATCAACAATCATGTCAGACATGTACACATCATATCATCCAATCAAATGTACTAAAATTATAGTAAATCAATCAAACCCCATTAGGACACTCCCTAACTTGATCCGGAGTCCAAGGGGTTTCGTCGATGACTCTGCATCCTCAGGTTCTAGAACCCTACACACTCAGTAAAACCGAGTCAATAACACCTGTCTATGTCAATGCAGTAAAACATCATGTCATCTGTCATAATGCATCATAATCAAAGTCAAATGTTTTAGTATCATAATAATCCATATCACTTGCGAGAAAGTGTCCTCAAAGATCAAGCTTTCTCAGTGTGCCAGAGTGGGATGTTACAAGAAATTATAAGTGGACCCAACCCTAAAATAAGGAAAGTGGGCCAAGTGACTTAGAAGATGTTTTTAAGGAAGCTACTTGGAGAGTATAAATAAGTGGCAAGGCTCTCTCCTTTGAATCACACATGAACATATTGAATATATATATGTGTATGAGGTAACCAAGGATATCGAAACGTGAATTTTGAGTGAAGGTGAAGAAAAGAAGGCCAAAAATGCAAGGAAGGATATATTATTTTGATGGTGCTTTCTAAGGTATGTTATTTACAGTTCATATCACCATTTTCACTATAATTTTTTTTCTATAATGATTTAGACCGTCAAATTGCTATGAAAGTGAGAAAACATATCTAAGTATCTGTGGTAAAAAGTTCAGCTTGTGGGTCATTGTATTTTTGGAGTTACACTCTGTGGAAAATATGGTTTGTGGCTAGTCCTGAAACTAGTCAAAATCAGGTGTTTCGGTGTAACATCCCGCTCTGGCACACTGAGAAAACTTATTATTTGAGGACACTTGCTCACAAGTGATCTGGAATTTTATGATGTTAAAAAATTTATACTCGATTATGAGTGTTCTGCCCTGATTAACACTCCCATTCCCAAATTACATCTCTACCCTTTTTTTTGGCTTCTAGTCCGTGGTAGTATCTAAATCTCGGCGAACCTGCCTTGATCGAGTGCGACCGAAATTTAGTGCCTCAGTAATTTAATCGGTACCAGAACTCACTCCATCCTTCCCGAAGGGTCTGTCGACTACTGCTCGATTTATCACAGAGTTTTCGCCCAACAGACTCATCCTAGTTCCTTTTTCCTTTAAATCGAAGGTATCTCCCAACTTGATTAGAGTTTGCATCCGGCGATGCAAGCAGGGTGGCGAATGCATTCATATCCACAGCGATATCATTTTCATACCAGAGTGTCTGCAGTGACTTCATTTTTGTTGGGGTTATCTTTTAGTTGGAACAACATTATCTTTTTATCTCTGAACGCGCCCACTGTATGATTTGTTAACTACTATTAACCTATTATTTCCACAGGTTGAGCGTTCTCTTAATACTGTGTTAGTGGTTCTGGGAGAAAGGGCGCCCCTTGCGCACTGTTAAACCTTAAAAGTTTACGGCCTCGCCCCACCTCCATTGACTAGATCACCGCCCACTATGGCGAAAGGGGCGACCGCCACTTTTCGCGTATGACGTGCCCTAGGACCACCCTTGGAATGTGTTGATGTTGTGAAATCGTGACTTGCCTCGAGTGTCCCAACCTTAACATAGATTCCGAGGTCAGCCATCTCCTCTAAGGATTTTTTTTAAAAGAAAAACGTAAGCTATCCCCGGAGAGCAGGGTCTAGTGTGTCGAAGAGGCATTGCTTACGCTTCTGTGGTGTAGCCGAGCAGCTTCACTCTGTTTATTTTAAAGGTTGAAATTTGTTCTTGGAAATGATAACTCTTACCCCTGGCCACCATCACTCAATGGATGGTAGACGCCATTGTCTTTTATTTTTTAGAAGTTGTTAACCTGGCTTTGAAACGAAGGGCTGCAGCCGTTGAAGCCTCATTCGATATCAGTAAACCCCGAAGTAATCCACCCCTACATTCAGTGTTCGGCCCTTACGTTTCACCCCCTGCCAACCACGTCGGGATCCATGCCCATTTTTCCTGTAACGTGATCAACCCCCTTCTTCTCCTTTTCCTACCTCTGTGAGTCGTGCGAGGTACGGCGGTGACAGGGATCCCCTGACCACTGCCAGGAATGGCTGCCAGTGGAGGCGCGATTTCTTGCATGCGCAACAAGTGCCCTTTCAGTCTGGTACGCACCCCCCCACTGCCGCTGGTTGTTGACTCAGCGTAAAAAGCGTTAGTAACGTGTAAGGTAACCATTAGGGTAATCTTGTTTTAATAACACTTCAGGAGTTGTCAGTATTTTCATGTTAATGACTTATGAACTGTAGTAATTATTAGTTTAATAAGTTAACGAATGCCACTGTATTGTAAATTATTGACCTTCTGTTGCCAATTGTTATAATATCAATTGTATTGATAATTCTGTTTTGAGGGACTGATTGGGTCACGTAAAGTAAGGTAATGTTAGTGTAGACACAGGAATGTAATTTATTGACATTCTGTTGGCAAATTAGTATAATATAAAAGTAATATTAATTTGTTTTAGGGTAATGTTAGAGCAACATAAAGCATTGTAGTGTTAGTGTTAGCTAATAGGAAGAAAACAACTATGAATAAAGGCTCTATAAATTAAAATAAAATAAAAGAATCTTAGTGTAAAACTTTATGGCAAATCTTTTCTTTTAATGACAAACCTTAAACTTAAAATAAAAATCAAAACTTGCATTCCACAAAAATACCCAAAACCTAAACGATTGTATTCAATACTGATGTCAACTCTACCTCCAACATGCAGATTGTCTTACTGAGCTAATGCAAAAAGTATTTGATATTTGAATAAATATCTAGGAAAAATATATCTTTATCATTATATATCATTAGGATACTTTATTAATTTAGATAATATCTCCTAAGAAAAGAGAGTGGTTGCGTCATAATGATTTTAAGTTTAAGTAATGCTTATATATTTGGTTTCCATTATGGAGTTGGCAGTGAATAAGTTCAGGGTTGGGTTACCTCGTTAATATTGCAGGTGGTCAGATGTGTGGTTACCTCGTTAATATTGCAGGTGGTCAGATGTGTGATTACCTCGTTGTTAAGTAATGTGCTGGAATTCTCATATTCTAGATGGATGAGTGATGATTATCATACTTTTGTGCATTTAGACTTCTCTTCACAAATTGAGTTTAGATTTTAGACTTGTGCGCAATAGGAATTTATGTAATAATGAATGATGGATCCCAATATTTTCTTGCATTATAGATTTATTGATGATTATTGGACTAACAACCATGGCACCATGTAGATAGAATGAATGCTTTAATGTGCCAATAAATATTGATGATGGTGGATTGATTTAGAGCTATATTATTACTGTGTGGTTAATTAAATTTAATGTATGATGGTTAACAACAAGAAGTACTCTCACCCTTGGTTAAATGGAATGTGGTTGATAGGACGAATCTTAGTTAATCATTGATGTTGGTATATTTAGCATTTTTAGTTTGGTATTAATGGTGTCGGGCGGGATGTAAACACCTCCATGTTCCTCAGAACAATCGCCAGCCCTGAGACCTTAAATGGTTAAAATCGATGGGAACCTGGGCTTGAGCGTTGCTTATGTGTCTTGGAGGTCCTAACCATTGTAGGGCAGGATGGGCGGGTAGTCGGTCTTCATTATTTTCGATTGATCGTCATTAGTTGCATACAGTTACTAAAGGTGTGTCTTATGTCGTCTTGTTGTGTTGTCATGGTTGCGTCTAGTTAGTCGTCTGGTGGCGACGTAGAGTCGAAGGTGTTTGTTCCCTTATAATACGTGTGCACACACTTTTAAAAAAAAATAAAAAAAATCACTTGTTAAGAGGTTGTTGTCGTATCGAATGGGAGGGTTGTTACATTCGGGTAAAAATGTCATAAATGCTTCATAACAGATTCAAATTCAGTGAGACCAAATTTGTTGGTTAGGGTACAGTCTATAGTATGTTGTGTAACAGGTTCAGATCAATTCATCAAATATTTTGTGCAGGGCACGCTGTACAAGGTATCTCTCTAGAATAAGCCATAATTCAGCAATGTATGTCATTTTTTCTACAACTCATTTTCTTAGAGGTTCCAAGTAGTGACACTTGGGGGAATTTCATAAAACACACTGAAGAACATTGTGTATAAGTTTCAGATCTTTATACATTACATGTTCAAAGTTATGATTACTTCAAGTTAGGGTTGTTGACTAATCCAAAACTAGGCATGTGAGACTAAGGAAAAGTTTGATGAAAATGCTAGTCTCTTGTTTTTAAAGTTAAGGAAGGTTTGAAAGAATGTGATCATATACACTAGGTCTATTACAGAGATACACATCAGATTTGGATGATGAAATTGATGAGGGATTTTGGTTGTGGTACATGCTGTGTACATGGTTGAGACAAGTAGTTGATGAGTTGGTGCACATACATGAGGTGTATAGTGTAATAAACCCCCCGTTCGTCATGACATCAACCTCTCATAACAAGTGCAATTTTTTTTTTTTTTTTGTGTGTGTGTAGAAGGGTAATAAAGACATTATACTCTGTGTCGCAACACAATGATGAATATGATGCATGCAACTGCAACAACAACACGACCACCTCATATGCACATCAAGCATCCGAAAGAAATGAACGACAATCAACCGATGAAAAATAAGACTGACTACCCGCCCGTCCTACCCTGCAATGGTTAGGACCTCTAGGACACATAAGCAACGCTCAAGCCCAGGTTCCCATCGATTTTGACCATTTAAGGTCTCAGGGCTGGCGACTGTTATGAGGAACAAGGAGGTGTCTACATCCCACCCGACACAAGCAGACCAAGCCTACTAATCCGAGGACAATCATCCTAACAACCCCTCACACCCAAAACAATTACACAAGTAACTAGAATCTCTTACAATGAACAACCAAACACATTAAATGATTACAAGTCCAAGTACGAACACTAAATAGAATGAACATCAACACCCTCAATGGGAAGCGCGAGCTATAACGACTTCTCTAATATCCTGGTCCATTGTCAAGTCAAGCTAGCCAAGAATTACAGTCTATTTTAACATATCCTATGATATTTTTGCAAATCACAATTATTGAGTTTTGGGCATGCAATTAAATTGATTTGACTGGATCTCACAATATATGGTATGGGTTAATGCGATTTTTGGTACAATAAAGTATTACAATGTAATGGAGAAACTCATAAAATATCTCAAATACCCAAATCAATATTTAAGATAAATGAGCTTTTATTCTCGCCTATAATATATTTTTAACTAAGGGATTTCCTAAAAACATAGTTAGGACGTTTCTATTTCAAGGGACCAACCAAAGACATTTAGAAAAATTTAAACATGTTTCTAGAGAATGTGTTCCTCAGACTCTCTTTTCTTATTCAATTTGAATCACTTTATTCCAATATTGAACAAAAATTTATATCCAAAGTAGTAATCGCTTGTCCGAAAATTCAACAATGTCACATTTATTCATTTTGACTATTCATCGTGTATTTGATATGTCAATAAACATATTTTAAACAATGTTTTTATTGGAGATATATACTGTAACATCCCGATCTGGCGCACTGAGAAAACTTATTCTTTGAGGACACTTGCTCGCAAGTGATCTGGACTTTTATGATGTTAAACCATTTATCCTTGATTATGATGCGTTATGATAGATGACATGATGTTTTACTGCTTTGACGTTGACAGGTTCTTTTGACTCAGTTTTATTGAGTGTGCAGGGTTTTGGACCTTGAGGATGAAGAGGCATCGGTGGAACCCCCCTTGGACTCCGGATTGAGTCAGGGAGTGTGCTATTTGGGTTGATTTATTTACTGTGATATTTCATTGATTTGATGATATGATGTTGACATGTTCTGACATGATTGTTGATGATGCAGTCTGACGATAGCTTGCCGACCAGACTCACATATGGATTAAAGGGGCCACACACGATTTCCAAAGAGGTTGAGGGAGAGGCGTGGA
This sequence comes from Picea engelmannii, assembly GCA_009831015.1. Lineage (NCBI taxonomy): Eukaryota > Viridiplantae > Streptophyta > Pinopsida > Pinales > Pinaceae > Picea > Picea engelmannii. Next base: position 419,551 of record ML785096.1, on the reverse strand, counting down.
CAACAGCCCTGCCACAACCTACTAGCACTCCTGCCGTGGCTCGAACTGTATGTTAATGATTACCTAGTTCGAGAGGATCCACGATGCCGTGAGGGCAGACTGCGACAGTCGCTCACGATGATTCTAAGGGGTGCGCAATAAGGCGGGGGCCTTATTCCTTAGAGCCCTTAGTCTGCCACAAGTTCACTTGGTGGAGTGTTGACTCTAGGGGTTATAGATGTCTACCAATCAGTCCAGTTGCCAAGTGGCACCCTTGGAGCACGTGGTGCATCCTGAAGGGCACGTCGCACAAAAGAAACACAAGAAGCGAGTGGCACCCTTGGAGCACGTGGTGCATCCTGAAGGGCACGTCGCGCAAAGGAAATGAACGAGGTGAGTGGCACCCTTGGAGCACGTGGTGCGTCCTGAAGGGCACATCGCATTGATGTGGATGAAGGAAACAAACCTAAATAGACCTAAGACAATAACGCCTTAAGAAATCCTTAAACAACGTCCCTAACCCAGTGTCGCCCAGTTCAGAATCTAAGTACTAAGTCTAAAAATTTTAGGGTAAAGTTTTAGTCTAACCTTAAGAATAGACCCTAGAATAAAAGTGACAAATTAAACAAAAACCCACCTAAGTAATAGTTGGGTCTTCATAAAATTCTTGGGGCGATGACGAGGGTAAGATTTAAATGAAATCTAATAGTTTTAAAATTTTACAAAGAAGAAATTAATTCCTAACTTGTGGAAGAACACAAGATATTAAATAAATAATAAATGAAAAGATTAATTAGCGCATTACCTTTTTGGTTTTTAAAAGAAAAAAAGAAAAAAGAAGAAGAAGGGATTAATAAAAATAGGGAAACAAAGTAATAAAGGAGACATGGACAATTAATTAAGTAACAAAATTATTTAACGTGCGGGAGTATAAAAAGTTATGAATTTAAAAATAAAATGAAAAGATTAATTAGCGCATTTACCTTTTTGGTTTAAAAGAAGAAGAAGAAGAAGGGATTAATAAAAATAGGGAAATTAAGTAATAAATGAAACATAGACAATTAATAAGTTAAAGAAAATAATTTTGGAGAAACATGGGGGGATGAGTGACACTTGTAAGACAGAGAATTTTTAGAGGGTTTTCATTAAAACTTAAATTTAAATGTGATTTAGGGCAAGGGTGGGTCTCAAAACTCTATAAAAGAAAGGGAAGAGGGGGAAGAAAGGGATGGGCTGTTAGGTATCGTTATGCTGTCGATTTGTGACTAGACTGATTGCTTGTGAGGAGTTGGAAATTTCTCAGCTTGTATTGGAGTGGTAGCTCAGCCTTGCGAGGTGAGCTGGGAAGCTAGGCATACCTTCTGGATTTGTGTGGCCCCTTTGTGGCTCGGGGGGCTAAGGGGGAAGCAGAGTACCCCTAGAAATTGGGTGGGAGGTACCGGTGAGGTCTCTACGGTCAACGAGTAGGAGCGGCAAGGAGAGCGGGATAGAGTGCGCGGACAACGCTTGGAGCAGGAAAAAGGCAACGGTATGTTCTTTATTTTGTAGAGTATATTGCAATATGACATATGCTGGGGTCGGAATATCGAGGGTAAAATGTATGGTAGGTTTAGATTGATAGCGAGCCCTTTTTATTTTTCTCTAGCCTAGCTTTTTGTTTGACTAGTGTCCTCATCACTTAAATGGTAAATTGAACGGTGTGATCGTCATGAAAATGAGATTTTGCAATCCATGTTTTTAAAACACTTAAAATTCATATCTGCATTACCACTTTAGTACTTCTGAATTTTTGGCTAAGGTAGCGATCATAATAACAAGCGTGTAAATTTTAATTCTAGTACAGTCACAATGGGAGTTCTTTAAATTTCAATTAAAATTTTCACACACCCTACTGTAGCGCGAATTCCTGTAGCAGCAGAGGAGAAATTTCTCATCCCTACGATTGCACTGACGTATACCTTGACCCTGCATTTTCTTTTATTTCTTTGAGCCCTGATGGCTGATGTGGAAGGATTGCCGAAGCTGTAAAATTGAATTCTCTGTAGAATTGGAAATCTCTGCATTAATTCTCTGCGTTTTTCTTTTTCCTTCCTTTAGTTTTTATTGTAACTCTGAGCACAGGACCTTGTGTTTATTTTAACGCTGCGATTGGTGTACACAGGTGTTTCCCTCCTGGAATTTTCTGCAGCAAGTTCGTTGTTTTACTGATTTTTAATCTTCCTTATCCTGGCCGTGTTGTTTTTATTGTTTCGTACCCAAGGAGAGTTTAGATCGTCGTGCCCTCTCAGTAAGACTTTAAGGTCGACCGAGTAAGGGCGCGAATGATTTTGGGTCGTGTAGGGATGACTTCTGAGGTGTACACACTTGTTCCTGCAGCTCACTTTCGTTTTAATTTCACCTAGCCTGTCATTCCGGGGGTCTGCAAAATGACTCCCGATCCCCTCCTGTGCCTTCTGGTGATCGCTGTTATGCGCGACAGAATCCTTACTTGCACGCTCCAGGATCCCCTTCCGATTTTTCTGAACTGTATCAAGGGAAATTTATGGGAGGAGTTATTGCTAACATTCCTAAAATCCACAACATTTTAGCCTGAACTCCCCTGCACCTGGACGACTGATTAACCGTTTCTTTTGCCGAGTTATTTTTTTAAAATCCGTGCGTGCATGAAAGTTAGCCGTAAATTTCATGTTCTATTCTTATTATTATTACAGAACATTTGGTGTTGCCTGAATTAATCTGTCTGATGTTGGGACTTGATTTCCGTTGATTTTGACTGGGTTATGGTGAACCCTTACAGGTTGGATTTGATTTCTTACAATTATGTAGGAACTTAGTAGCTGTCACCATTGCTCGTTCCCCCCTGTTCTCTCTCTTCGACTTCTCAAATCCTTTATGTGGATATGAAGATGGAGTGAGGCCCGCAGCGTGTCCATTTTTATTAAGATCCTTGTTTAATTCAAAAATTGGAAAAGTAGTTAGTAATTAAAGTTTTTTATTTATTCATTAAGATCTTAGTTTTTCCTTAACTCTCTTGGATATATATATATTTAAAATTCAGGTTCCATCAGGATTCGATAAGCTGAACCTCCCTTTTTCCCTTCTAGGAAGTCGTATGATTTACCTTGGCTACCGAACGTCTTTCACCTCTGACCTACGTGCTCAGTCCGGTTGATGGCATTCTTAAAGTTTTGACGACTGCATGGAGGACCCACAACCCTTCAGCAATAATTGTTAAATCTAGAACTACAGATTCACCCTTCCTTCTCCCAGAAATTGCGATTAATGGTTGGGTGACCTTGATTTAGCTGTAATTTATTTAAATGATAGTGATTAATGTTTCGAGTGACAGTGGAATAGCAGAAAGTTAATTCCACCTGTGCGTTCGGCTGTTGGGACAGAAATTCAATCACGCCTGCGTGTCTTGCTGATGGGACAGGAATTTTCACACCTGGGCGTCTTGCTTTGGCGACTGATTGTTTTTATTTACCGCTGAATCTTGGTTGGTTAAGAAGTGTCTTTATTTATTATTGACCGGATTTCGTTGGAAGCAAGAACTCAGGATTATACGTTATCCTGAGATTTTTTTTATGGGAATACTTAAAGGTAAGCATGTATAAGATGAGACTTACATGGATTGACCCTTCTGATATCTAGTCTATCTCTTTAATTGATGTTAGTCTTATGAATACATGCAAGCCACTTGAATTTAGTTGAACAACCAACCAGTTAATTCATCACCTGAATTTTTGTGATTGAACCTTGTAAAGTTGGAATTTAATAACTAAGACCATGTTCCAATCAGAGCCTGCATTTTCCAACTTTAATTTAAGGTTATTTGCCAGGAAAACATAAGGTGGTTAAGTAAATAATTGTTGAAAATAATTGCTTTTAGTAAGGTAAATTGGTGGGATTGACATGCATGTCTTATATCTAATAGCAAATTAGTATGTAGAGGAGAAGCTCTTGGAAATACTGGTGCTTATGTACGTTGACATTATTCAACTTATCAACCATAACTAATATTAAGTCTTGTCTCCTGAAGCTATTTGATATACTAACTTGGGAAGTCAGGAAATCTTGGTGTCATTCTGGCTAAGTTAACAAGTGATCATAAGAGATGTTTTTATGTTGGATATTGGAAAATCCTTCCTTATTGAGAGCATTAATTCATCTATATTGATTGTAGCATATAATTAAAACTGTAATTGACATATCTTTAATTAATGTTACTTAATGGAATTACACTATAAATATGTTGGCTTTTAGTAAGTAAAGAATTGAGACATACTAGACACTTCTTTACTTGTAGGGTTAATTGAGATTTTGTCATGATAAAATAATGGTTCTAAATTGTGGCATTAGGACAACAATTATAACAATCTTGAATGATTAATCCCTTTTGCTCTCAGTACAAACTTTAATACTCTATGATGGAATCGATGATCATAGACTCAGTTGTTCTAGCTAGATGCATGATTCGTTGATGTTGATGGATTGATTTAGAGCTATATTATTACTGTGTGGTTAATTAAAGTTAATGTATGTGGTTAACAGTAAGAAGCACTCTCACCCTTGGTTAAATGGAATGTGGTTGATAGAACGAATCTTAGTTAATCATTGATGTTGGTAGATTTAAGCATTTTTTTTAGTCTGGTATTGATGGTGTCGGGCGGGATGTAGACACCTCCATGTTCCTCAGAACAGTCGCCAGCCCTGATACCTTAAATGGTTAAAATCGATGGGAACCTAGGCTTGAGCATTGATTATGTGTCTTGGAGGTCCTAACCATTGCAGCGTAGGACGGGCGAGAAGTCAGTATTTTTATGGTTGATTGATGGTCGCTTAATGCTTGCCGTTACTTGTTGTGCGCTTATGTCGTCTTGTTGTGTTCATCGTGGTTGCGTCTTGTTAGTCATCGGGTAGCGACATAGAGTCGAATGCATTGGTTCCCTTGTACACGCGTGCACACACCTGTAACAAAAAAAAAATTGCACTTGTATAGGGAGGTTTCTCGTTGTAACGAGGAGGATTGCTTCATATGGTATCAGAGCCAGGTTTGACCCGCGACTTGGGATTTGCTATGGCTTCCATGACATGATTTGCTTGAGTATACTGTTACTGATCAGGTTGATTGTGTGCGTGCAGGTAATCATGGTTAGAGGACGTCGCAGAGGTAGACGACGGGGTGCTAGGGGAGGAGGTGTGACGCCTCCAGTAGCATCCACGCCTGAGGGGTCTAACCCCTAGGTAGGCGAGTAGGTTCTCAGACAGGAGCAGATAGCAGTTGGAGACATGGTCGAGATGATGAGGTCCTTTCAGTGCATGTCTGAGGCACTGATCAGTCGATTGGACAGAGATGAGGCCAGGGCACCGACACCCGTTGAGGTTCCACCACGCGCACTGACCGTTACAGGTAGCATTCACCGTGAACTCGAGAAGGTAAAATTTCTTGAGTTCTTTGGTGCCTCGGATGGCGCCGCCGCCGAGGCATGGTTGGAGAATATGGCGATGTGCTTCGCACATTGCGATTATACCTCCAACATGAAGGTCCGCATGGCGGTCTTTCAACTGAAGGGGAGCGCTCTTCTATGGTGGAAGACACTCTTGCCACAACTGAACATGGCTGTTGAAGACGTGTCATGGGAACTGTTTGAGGAATGGTTCCGAGAGAGGTACCTTTCAAAGGAATTCATTGAGTGTCAGCTCAATAAGTTCAACGCATTACGATAGGGAGGTCGTACGGTGCCCGAGTACGAGGCATGTTTCATGGAGCTGCTCCGGTATGCTCCGCACCTTAACACTGAGAAGCTCAAGGTTAACTGGTTCGTGTTTGGCCTTAACGACAGCCTGCATGCAAAGGTTAGGATCTTGATGCCTCAAACCTTGCACGACGCTATCCAAAAGGCCCTCATAGCAGAGGAGGAGCTTATCAGTGGGGGTCAGACCAGGGCTCCAGTGAGACCAGCAGGGTAGGGTTCATCTGGTACGCTGCAACATTAGACACCAGCGAGGCATACGTCGGGATATCGTGGCTTCCAGAGGGGATCCACTTTTGCTACACCCCGATGACCGCTGCCTCAGCAGCGGACACCTTATCGAGGACCACAACGTCAGCAGCCGCGATGCCTGCAGCAGTAGCTGTTTAGGCCTGTTCAGTAGAACAGACCTGGGTTCCAGGCCGGTGGGCCGTCATCTTCTTATTCGGGTACCAGGGCTACTGGGCTGAAGAAGGGGTGTTGGACGTGTGGGGAGCCACACTACCAGCACGACTGTCCTGTGTAGAGGACTAGAGTGTCCGGATCAGCCGGACCCACTACAGTGGGAGATATGGGCAAGGCCCATCGGATTCACGCAGCGGTGAATAACCGCTAGGCAGAGCACCGGTCGACTGTGCTCGAGACGATAGGTACTGTCGCTGACCAGACCCTTAGTATTTTGATAGACCCAGGTGCTACTGAGAGTTTCATTTCTGGTGTAGCACTAAAAAGGATTAAGGTAAAGGCAGTCAAACAGAACAAGTTTAGCTTCGTAGAGATGGCTTCAGGAGCCAAATAGAAGGTTGGAGGAAAGGTTACGGGCTGTGCCCTTAACCTGGTAGAGTTTGTCACAAGGGTCAACTTGTACATCACGATCTTAGGATCTTATGACGTCGTGATTGGTATGGATTGGTTGGAATCGCATGAGGTGATACTCAACTGTAAGACGAAACGGTTGAGCTTGGTTGATGACAAAGGACAGAGACGTGTGATTGTAGGATGAAACCAAGGAGTTTCCCTGAGGTTCGTCTCTTCCTTACAGTTACGGAAGAGTATGCGCAAGGGGTGCAAGCTTTATGTGATCCTTGCGTTAAACGAAAAGGGAGTAGCGGAGGGTCTAGAACACCTTCCGGTGGTGAGAGAGTTTGCGGACGTATTTCCAGAGGAGTTACCTGGGATGCCGCTGGAAAGGGAACTGGAGTTTACCATAGACCTGAAACCGGGGACCGAACTGATAGCAAGAATGCCTTATCGGATGTCGACCCCGGAGTTGCAAGAGTTGAAAATGCAACTAAAGGAGTTGTTGGACCTGGGACTGATACGTCCTAGTGTGTCACCATGGGGTGCACCTGTTATTTTCATACGAAAGAAGGACGAATCATGGAGGCTTTGCATTGACTACCGTCAACTGAATAAGGCTACGATTAAGAATCAATATCCCTTACCGAGAATAGATGATCTGTTCAATCAAATGAAGGGGGAGATGGTGTTCTCCAAGATCAATTTGCGATCAGGGTATCACCAGTTACGGATCAAGGAGGATGATGTCCCTAAGACCGCCTTTAAGATGAGATTTGGACATTACGAGTTTACTGTTTTACCTTTTGGACTGACAAATGCCCCTGGGGTATTCATGAGTTTGATGAACGGGGTGTTCCGCGAGTACTTGGACAAGTTCGTCCAAGTATTCATTGACGATATTTTGATCTACTCTCGGATGACGGAGGAGCATGACAAGCACTTGCGCTTGGTACTACAATGTTTACGAGAACACAAAATGTATGGGAAGTTGTCCAAATGCTCTTTTTATCAATCGAGGATTCAATTCTTAGGGCATGTCATCTCCGACGAAGGTATCGCCATGGATCCAGCCAAGGTTGAGGCTATTATGGAATGTCCTGCGCCGACGAATGTCACAGAAGTGCGTAGTTTTATGGGTTTAGCAGGATACTATCGACGGTTTGTCGATAGATTTTCAAAGATAGCAAATCCGATCACGGAATTGCAGAAGAAAAATAAGAAGTTTGTTTGGATCGAGAAATGCGCGGAAGCATTTCGGAGGCTTAAGGAGTTGTTGACGACAACGCCGATACTAAAGTTCCTTGACATGGACGCGGACTTCTTGGTATGCACTGACGCATCCAAGGAAGGATTAGGCGGAGTCTTGATGCAAGACGGACGAGTGATTGCTTACATTTCGAGGAAGCTGAGAAGGCATGAGGAGAACTACGCGACACACGATTTGGAGTTATTAGCCATCATTTATGCCTTGAAGGTTTGGAGACACTACCTTGTTGGATGAAAATTTGAATTAAAGACTGATCATTGTGGGCTGCAACACATTTTCACGCAAAGTGACCTGAACGCGCGACAACGACGTTGGTCAAAATTGCTTAGCAAGTACGACTTCGAGATTACTTACATAAAGGGAATAGTGAACCAAGTGGCGGATGCTTTGAGTCGGAGGCCACACATCTTTTTGGTGTTGCCTCTTTAAACAAATCTACGTGAGATGACTGGTACAAAGAAGTCGAGGATTTTATCGGACAAAACACAATGATGGTACCACGATATGAGGGATATTCACTTGATAGCGATGGTTTATTGAGGTTTAGAAGTCGGATTTACGTACCGCCAAATGACGAGTTGAGGATGTTGATCCCGAGCGAGGCTCATAGAGCAGTTTACATGGCTCACCCAGGAGTCACGAAGATGAGGGCAGACCTTAAACCCTTATTCTTCTGGAAGGGAATGAAGGCCGACATAGTCAACTTTGTGGCTAGATGTCTAGAGTGTCTGTAGGTAAAGGCTGAACATAGACACCCGACAGGATTACTTCAACCACATGCCATTCCAGAATCGAAATGGGAAGTTATGTCGATGGATTTTATTGTTGGATTTCCACTGACGGAAAGGAGACATGACTTGATTTTTGTAGTAGTAGACACTCTAACGAAGAGTGCTCACTTTATTACTATGCGTACGACGTATCAGGCACCTGACATAGCGAGAGTTTTCATCAGTGAGATTGTGAGGTTGCATGGCGTGCCTAAGAAGATTATATCCGATCGAGGATTGGTGTTTACTAGACGATTTTGGACGAGTTTCCAAGAGGCCTTGGGAACCCAACTTAACTTTAGTACTGCGTATCACCCAGAGACTGACGGGCAGACAGAACGAACAAACCAAACCTTGGAATACATGTTGCGCATGTACGTGATGGACCAACAAAAGCGTTGGGAGGAATTCTTGCCTCTAGTAGAGTTCGCTTACAACAACAGTTACCAAAGCACCATTAAGATGGCGCCTTTTGAGTTTCTTTATGGGCGACCGTGTCAGATGCCCTTGAGTTGGGATCGGCTTGAGGATAGGGTCCTGGTGGGACCAGAAGCGATCCAAGAAATGGAAGAGAAAATGCAAACCATAAGACAAAGGATTAAGTAAGTGCAGGATCGACATAAGAGCTATGTCGATGCGCACCGAGTCAACCATAGTTACGAGGTCGACGATCGAGTCTTCTTACGGGTTAAACCGCATAAGAGTTCGATCAAGTTTGGAAAGGAAGATAAACTCTCCCCTAGGTTCATGGGACCTTTCGAGATTGTGGAGAGAAAGGGGCCCGTGGCCTATCGACTAGCCTTGCCTGACTCCTTGATGCGTATGCACGATGTTTTTCATGTATCTGTTTTGAGACATTATATTAGTGATCCTACACACATGATTGATATGAGTTCCTTGCAGGTATCGGATGAGGGAACGCTCACGGATGAGCCGGTCCGCATCTTAGATCATCGCATTCGACAGTTACGATGTCGAATGGTAGATCAGGTCAAGTTCCAGTGGGACAGTTATAGTCCGCACTCGGCGACCTGGGAGGACGCATATGATATGCGCCAACAGTTTCCATTTTTGTTTGATAGATAGACTTATGATACTGTGATACTTTTATTTCAGCATTTATACTGAGAAACTTCGGGACGAAGTTTAGACCAAGAGGGGGTGTATGTAACATCCCGCTCTGGCGTACTGAGAAAACTTATTCTTCGAGGACACTTGCTTGCAAGTGATCTGGAATTTTATGATGTTAAACCATTTATCCTTGATTATGATGCGTTATGATAGATGACATGATGTTTTACTGCTTTGATGTTGATAGGTGCTTTTGACTCAGTTTTATTGAGTGTGCAGGGTTTTGGACCTTGAGGATGTGGAGGCATCGGTGGAACCCCCCTTGGACTCCGGATTGAGTTAGGGAGTGTGCTATTTGGGTTGATTTATTTACTGTGATATTTCATTGATTTGATGATATGATGTTGACATGTTCTGACACGATTGCTGATGATGCAGGCTGACGATAGCTTGCCGACCAGACTCACATATGGAGTAATGGGGCCACACACGATTTCCAGAGAGGTTGAGGGAGAGGCGTGGACAACAGCCCTGCCACAGCCTACTAGCACTCCCGTTGTGGCTCGAACTATAGGTTAACGATTACCTAGTTCGAGAGGATCCATGATGCCGTGAGGGAATACTGCGACAGTCGCTCACGATGATTCTAAGGGGCGCGCAATAAGGCGGGGGCCTTATTCCTTAGAGCCCTTAGTCTCCCACAAGTTCACCTGGCGGAGTGTTGACTCCAGGGGTTATAGATGTTTACCAATCAATGCAGTTGGCGAGTGGCACCCTTGGAGCACGTGGTGCATCCTGAAGGGCACGTCGCACAAAAGAAACACAAGAAGCGAGTGGCACCCTTGGAGCACGTGGTGCATCCTGAAGGGCACATCGCGCAAAGGAAATGAACGAGGTGAGTGGCACCCTTGGAGCACGTGGTGCATCCTGAAAGGCACGTCGCATTGATGTGGATGAAGGAAACAAACCTAAATAGCCCTAAGACAATAACACCTTAAGAAATCCTTAAACAACTTCCCTAACCCAGTGTCGCCCAGTTCAAAATCTAAGTACTAAGTCTAAAACTTTTAGGGTAAAATTTTAGTCTAACCTTAAGAACAGACCCTGGAATAAAAGTGACAAATTAAACAAAAACCCACCTAAGTAATAGTTGGGTCTTCATAAAATTCTTGGGGCGATGACGAGGGTAAGATTTAAATGAAATCTAATAGTTTTAAAATTTTACAAAGAAGAAATTAATTCCTAACTTGTGGAAGAACAAAATATATTAAATAAATAATAAATGAAAAGATTAATTAGCGCATTACCTTTTTGGGTTTTAAAAAAAAAAAGAAAAAAGAAAAAAGAAAGAAAGAAGGGATTAATAAAAATAGGGAAACAAAGTAATAAAGGAGACATGGACAATTAATAAGTAACAAAATTATTTAACGTGCGGGAGTATAAAAAGTTATGAATTTAAAAATAAAATGAAAAGATTAATTAGCGCATTTACCTTTTTGGTTTAAAAAAAAAGAAATAAAGAAGGGATTAATGAAAATAGGGAAATTAAGTAATAAATGAAACATACACAATTAATAAGTTAAAGAAAATAATTTTGGAGAAACATGGGGGGATGAGTGACACTTGTAAGATAGAGAATTTTTAGAGGGTTTTCATTAAAACTTAAATTTAAATGTGATTTAGGGAAAGGGTGGGTCTCAAAACTCTATAAAAGAAAGGGAAGAGGGGGAAGAAAGGGATGGGATGTTAGGTATCGTTATACTACCGATTTGTGACTAGACTGATTGCTTGTGAGGAGTTGGGAATTTCTCAGCTTGTATTGGAGTGGTAGCTCAGCCTTGCGAGGCAAGCTCGGAAGCTAGGCATACCTTCTGTATTTGTGTGGCCCCTTTGCGGCTCGGGGGGCTAAGGGGGAAGTAGAGTACCCCTAGAGATTGGGTGGGAGGTACCGGTGAGGTCTCTACGGTCAACGAGCAGGAGCGGCAAGGAGAGTGGGACGGAGCGCGCAGACAACGCTTGGAGCAGGAAAAAGGCAACATTATGTTCTTTATTTTGTAGAGTAGATTGCAATATGACATATGCTGGGGTCAGAATATCGAGGGTAAAATGTATGGTAGGTTTATATTGATAGCGAGCCCTTTTTATTTTTCTCTAGCCTAGCTGGTTGTTTGACTGGTGTCCTCATCACTTAAATGGTAAATTGAACGGTGTGATCGTCATGAAAATGAGATTTTGCAATCCCTATTTTTAAAACACTTAAAATTCATATATGCATTACCACTTTAGTACTTCTGAATTTTTGGCTAAGGTAGCGATCATAATAACAAGCGTGTAAATTTTAATTCTAGTATAGTCACAATGAGAGTTCTTTAAATTTCAATTAAAATTTTCACACAGCCTACTGTAGCGCGAATTCCTGTAGCAGCAGAGGAGAAATTTCTCATCCCTATGATTGCACTGACGTATACCTTGACCCTGCGTTTTCTTTTATTTCTTTGAGCCCTGATGGCCGATGTGGAAGGATTGCCGAAGCTGTAAAATCGAATTCTCTGTAGAATTGGAAATCTCTGCGTTAATTCTCTGCATTTTTCTTTTTCCTTCCTTTAGTTTTTATTGTAACTCTTAGCTCAGGACCTTGTGTTTATTTTAACTCTGCGATTGGTGTACATTGGTGTTTCCCTCCTGGAATTTTCTGCAGCGAGTTCGTTGTTTTACTGATTTTTAATCTTCCTTATCCTGGCCGTGTTGTTTTTATTGTTTCGTACCCAAGGAGAGTTTAGATAGTCGCGCCCTCTCAGTAAGCCTTTAAGGTCGACCGAGTAAGGGCGTGAATGATTTTGGGTCATGTAGGGATGACTTCTGAGGTGTACGCACCTGTTACTGTAGCTCACTTTCGTTTTAATTTCACCTAGCCTGTCATTCCTGGGGTCTGCAAAACGACTCCCGATCCCCTCCTGTGCCTTCTGGTGATCGCTGTTATGCGCGATAAAATCCTTACTTGCACGCTCCAAGATCCCCTTCTGATTTTTCTGAACCGTATCAAGGGAAATTTATGGGAGGAGTTATTGCTAACATTCCTAAAAGCCACGACATTTTGGCCTGAACTCCCCTGCACCTGGACGACTGATTAACCCTTGCTTCTGCTGAGTTGTTTTTTTAAAATCCATGCGTACATGAAAGTTAGCCGTAAATTTCGTGTTCTATTCTTATTATTATTACAGAACATTTGGTGTTGCCTGAATTAATCTGTCTGATGTTGGGACTTGATTTCCATTGATTTTGACTGGGTTATGGTGAACCCTTACAGGTTGGATTTGATTTATTACAGTTATGTAGGAACTTAGTAGCTGTCACCATTGCTCGTTCCCCCCTGTTCTCTCTCTTTGACTTCTCAAATCCTTTATGTGGATATGAATATGGAGTGAGGCCTGCAGCGTGTCCCTTTTTATTAAGATCCTTGTTTAATTCAAAAATTGGAAAAGTAGTTAGTAATTAAAGTTTTTTATTTATTCATTAAGATCTTAGTTTTTCCTTAACTCTCTTGGATATATATATATATATATATATTTAAAATTCAGGTTCCATCAGGATTCGATAAGCTGAACCTCCCTTTTTCCCTTCTAGGAAGTCGTATGATTTACCTTGGCTACCGAACGTCTTTCACCTCTGACCTGCGTGCTCAGACCGGTCGATGGCATTCTTAAAGTTTTGACGACTGTATGGAGGACCCACAACCCTTCAGCAATAATTGTTAAATCTAGAACTACAGATTCACCCTTCCTTCTCCCAGAAATTGCGATTAATGGTTGGGTGACCTTGATTTAGCTGTAATTTATTTAAATGATAGTGATTAACGTTTCGAGTGACAGTGGAATAGCAGAAAGTTAATTCCACTTGTGCATCCGGCTATTGGGACATAAATTCAATCACGCCTGCGTGTCTTGCTGATGGGACAGGAATTTTCACACCTGGGCGTCTTTCTTTGGTGACTGATTGTTTTTATTTACCACTGAATCTTGGTTGGTTAAGAAGTGTCTTTATTTATTATTGACCAGATTTCGTTGGAAGCAAGAACTCAGGATTATACCTTATCCTGAGATTTTTTTTATGGGAATACTTAAAGGTAAGCATGTATAAGATGAGACTTACATGGATTGACCCTTCTGATATCTATTCTATCTCTTTAATTGATGTTAGTCTTATGAATACATGCAAGCCACTTGACTTTAGTCGAACAACCAACTAGTTAATTCATCACCCGAATTTTTGTGATTGAACCTTATAAAGTTGGAATTTAATAACTAAGACCATGTTCCAATCAGAGCCTACATTTTGCAACTTTACTTTAAGGTTATTTTCCAGGAAAACATAAGGTGGTTAAGTAAATAATTGTTGAAAATAATTTCTTTTAGTAAGGTAAATTGGTGGGATTGACATGCATGTCTTATATCTAATAGAAAATTAGTATGTAGAGGAGAATCTCTTGGAAATACTGGTGCTTATGTACGTTGACATTATTCAACTTATCAACTATAACTAATCTTAAGTCTTGTCTCCTGAAGCTATTTGATATACTAACTTGGGAATTCAGGAAATCTCGGTGTCATTCTGGCTAAGTTAACAAGTGATCATAAGAGATGTTTTTATGTTGGATATTGGAAAATCCTTCCTTATTGAGAGCATTAATTCATCTATATTTATTGTAGCATATAATTAAAACTGTAATTGACATATCTTTAATTAATGTTACTTAATGGAATTACACTATATATATGTTGGCTTTTAGTAAGTAAAGAATTGAGACATACTAGACACTTCTTTACTTGTAGGGTTAATTGAGATTTTGTCATGATAAAATAATGGTTCTAAATTGTGGCATTAGGACAACAATTATAACAATCTTGAATGATTAATCCCTTTTTCTCTCAGTACAAACTTTAATACTCTATGATGGAATCGATGATCATAGACTCAGTTGTTCTAGCTAGATGCATGATTGGTTGATGTTGATGGATTGATTTAGAGATATATTATTACTGCGTGGTTAGTTAAAGTTAATGTATGTGGTTAATAGTAAGAAGCACTCTCACCCTTGGTTAAATGGAATGTGGTTGATAGAACGAATCTTAGTTAATCATTGATGTTGGTAGATTTAAGCATTTTTTTTAGTATGGTATTGATGGTGTCGGGCGGGATGTAGACACCTCCATGTTCTTCAGAACAGCCGCCAACCCTGAGACCTTAAATGGTTAAAATCGATGGGAACCTAGGCTTGAGCATTGATTATGTGTCTTGGAGGTCCTAACCATTGCAGGGTAGGACAGGCGGGAAGTCAGTCTTTTTATGGTTGATTGATGGTTGCTTAATGCTTGTCGTTACTTGTTGTGCGCTTATGTCGTCTTGTTGTGTTCATCATGGTTGCATCTTGTTAATCGTTGGGTGGCGACATAGAGTCGAATGCGTTGGTTCCCTTGTACACGCGTGCACACACCTGTAACAAAAAAAAAATTGCACTTGTATAGGGAGGTTTCTCGTCGTAACGAGGAGGATTGCTTCATATACCTAAATATAATTTCATATCCCACTAGAATCATTCCAATCCGAAACTAAATGAAAACTATATGTCCAAATAGTGACTATTGGTCCAAGCTTGAAATTGAAAACAATTATTTCTTCCAAGTTGTTGCAAAGAATATTTTACATAGTATTCAAAATAAACTTTAAAAACCTCTATCTATTGGATATAACCTATAAATATAATTCAATATTTAATTGTAATCGCTCCAATTTGACATTTTATGAAAATTGTTATCTAAATACTTATAGAAGTTAACCCCCCCCCCCAAAATAGGAAAACTTATCAGAAAAGTATTTGGGCAAGCTCGGCCATTCAACGCACACAGTCCTCAAATAGAGGCAAACAACGGGAGCACACCAGCAAGGCAATCTCTTGTTATATAAATATATAACAGATAAATGCAGGCGATTGGAATACTGCAATGATAAAAACGCTATCCACAGATATATAATAGATCATGCCATCCACAGATAAATATATAATAGATCACGCCATCCACAATAATACTACAATGATATATAACAAATCACGCCATTCACAAATAAATATATAACAGATCACACCATCCACAGATAAATATATAACAGATCACGCCATCCACAAGAATACTGCAATGATAAAAACATAGAGTGAATGCCAACCCAACGTAGAAAAGGGGATGATATGATAATACGGGGCTGTAAGGATGGATCAAGGGCGGAGATACCTTGCCAAAAACAATTGAAGAACACACAGGACAAATTCACCAATGATCAATAAGTATTTAGTGTTAAATTCTCCGTTAAAACTGATGAAGATGCCGAGTTCAAATGGGCCATTACCAAATGAGCATATAGAAACAATTGGCCAGCATGATATTTACACGGTTATATTTCACCAGTGAAGTGATGAAAGCGCAAGGCTTGAGTTTACGGCTACCACATGATGCAATCTCTAGAGTAATACACATTTTATCAAACAAATTAGCCAACAATGATATTTACACAGTAAAATTTGCCAGTGAAGTGATGAAGGTGCAGGGCTTGAGTTCACACTTGTTACATGATGCGTCTTCCTTCCTTCACTAAGATGAGCACCTTATTCTTGAGTGAGATATGACTGTGTGTGTGTCTCCAAATGAGCAATACGTCTCCTTATTTATATCCTTCAAGTCACTTTAGCTGGGTCGACTTCTCTTCCTCGAGGTTCTAATTTCACTTTATTCTTTTCCCGTGGGTCGACTTCTCTTCTGGGGTGTTCTTCCACTATTCAATGGCCTTCCTTTGACTTATGGAATCCTCTTCTCTTCTAAGAAAGGTTTTCTAGGAGGAAAATACTTCCCGCAGCTACCAAAACATTAACACCCAATAACTATGGGATGTGACTTCTCAAACCCACCCTCTTACATGTATTCAATGATTGGGATCTTCCACACTCAAGGGAAAATCAAAAGTTTCAATGAAAACATTAAAAATAGGAAAAGGATTTGGGAATTAAGCTCGTGGATAAAAACCTCCTTTCTAGACCCCTCCTCTCTTGTGGATTAATCATTCCCCATCTTTGTTCATGTCCCCCAACAAGTGGAATCACATTTTATTTATTAAAATTCAGAAACACAATTCACATATACATCACTTGGCCACATTATATCTACATTATGGATTAATTAAACTAGGGATTATAGTGGGGATGTTACAATTGTGCCCAAGTTATTTTTCCGATTTGTTAGTGCACTTGGTTCCTTAGAACCTGAAAGAACTTGAGCTTACCAAAACCATGTACTTCTTGTAGAATTATTTATGCTAGGTGAGCAATATTAGGTTGTTTAGGGAGGGAATTGTGATGAACTACTTTAATAATAATCACTGAATTACCCACCATAGATTCCTAGCAGATCCCTTGAGCCTTGAGGAACACGATACCCTTAGTTTCTTGATTTCCCTCAACGTCAATGATGACTCCTACACCAACCACCTTATTTTACGATTTGGTTTTAATATATGAGTCTTATAGACTAGGTTTTCATATCTAATATTGTTTTTTCAATCCTTTTATATAAAATTTGAAGAATTGATGGAAATTATGATCAATCATGTATACTCATGTATACTCAAAAGTTCTTAATGAAAAGAATACAACATTAACTCTTTGTGAGTTAAAGTTCTTAATGCAAAGAATACAACTCTTTGTGAGTTCATTGGTAAGCATGTAAACGGAGGTAGCTTTTGTCAGTTGATTGGTAAGCATCTTAACGGAGGTGGAGGGAGTCGAGGTTTTTTCAGTTCTGGGAAGTGTTCTAACAGAGATGGAGGGAGTGGGGAGAGTGATAATGACGCAAGCTTTTGTGGGGAGAGTGTCAACAAATATGGGGAGTGTGCCACAAAATCAAAGGACAATAAGCTATGATAAATAGATTCAAATAAGCTATCACAACCTCATTAATCAAAAATAGATTCAAAGGACAATAAGCTATTAAAGGTGGGTGGACCCAAATAGTGCATTAAAATAATAACAATGACCTTCAAAAGTTCTTAATGCAAAGCATACAACATTAACCCTAGCAAGTCTCATCCCATTTTATTTGACAAGGTCGGTACACCAACAATTGTTGCGTGCACCCATCAAGAAGAGATTAATAGGGATTGTTCGTTCCTCTATTGGTAAATCCACAGGTGGTTGACTCAATTGATGGTAAGTTAAAAAGTCCAAAGCCCATTATAAATTTTGTTAGCCCTGATGCGTATCATCCACGCAAATAACTCTTTACCAGCTTTTTGTTAACCTCGAGGCTAGCTTTTTTCAGTTCACGCAAATAAATCTTGAGGTTTTTTCAGTTCTTTGGGGAACATGCTAACGAAGATGGAGGGAGTGGGGAGCATATTGACGGCGCAAGCATTTGTGGGGAGACTGCTAACGGAGATGGGGAGCGTGCCAACAGATATGGGAAGATTTTGTGGGGAGAGTGCCAACAGATATGGGAATCATAAATCAATAAACCCTATTTATGGCATTCATGACCACAGGCTTCGTCAGTGATGGGACTGGTCGAGTGAAACTCATATCACAATCTCATTCTCTACTTCGCAGTATGATGTTCTATTTTACTTTTTCGTGCAAAATCCTAGATTTATGAATACTGGCGTGGCCAAACCTGCTGTGATCGCTATACCGCAAAGCATAGAGCAACCTGGTGTGATCGCTATACCGCAAAGCAGAAAGCAAGTGCATATTAGCATGATTTGTTGTTTGGAGCACGTTTGGGAGATTGTTTTTGAGGCGGTGGAATAGACACAGGATATACATTTGGGGTTTAGGTTGAATATTGGATGAGAGAAGGGAGATTGAGGTTGAATAGAACAGATTTGGGTTTGTACACAAACAAGAAGAGAGCAGAGTATCTCAAACCCTATATATAATGAGTATATTTGGACTTGTACACAAACAAGCGGAGAGCATAGCATGTTTTATTGTTGGTCTGTTTTGGTTTTGAAAATTGGAGTCAAGCATGGCCATGTGTTTCTTTGCTTTGTGTTGGTCTGGTTTTCCATTATTTGTGAATTTTTTTTTCTTCTCATTTTGGTTTGGTTTGTGATTCCTTTTCATTTTTTTCTCCGTTGGTTTGGTTTTGGTTTACTGGGTCGAGAAGGAAGGCGATGTGTGCAGAAAAAAAAGGATGACGATGGGGTGAGGTTTTTTGTTTCCGAGATGGTGAGAGTGCCAATGGAGAGGGTTTTTGTTGCCGAGAAGGAAGGCGATGGGAGAGTGACAACAGAGAGGGTTTTTGTTGCCGAGAAGGAAGGTGATGTGTGTAGAAAAGAGAAGGGATGACGATGGGGTGAGGGTTTTTGTTGCAGGGGATCAATCAATCTGATCATAAGGAGCATGTATATTGTATTGATAAATCTAGTTTTATTTGTTTGCAATTTGTTGTTCATTTGCTTTGTTTTAATATTTATTTTGATCTGTTGCAGATGGAGACAAGAATGCTAAATCACTGGCCGAATGATAGCGAGAAAGGCAGATATCCTGTTCCCTTAGTTTTAGGGTTTCATATTTTAATACCTTCGTTTTAGGGTTTCTGTATCTTCGTTTTAATATTCTGATATGTTGCAGATGGAGACAAGAATGTCAAATCAATCGTTGAATGCGAAAGGCCACATATACATACGCATGGAAATTGTAACAACCAAATAATTCTAAACAATATTTTATTTCCATAAACAATTTATTGAATAACTGAAAACATTAACTTCGTAGCATACTATTGATTTTTGTTACAGCAACATCAGTAATTTAGATTTATCCAGATTAACGGTTCATAGCAGAATGAAATAAATGCATAATTTAACAGGTTACCTGGTTCTGATGCTAATTCCCGTTGCCAGATGCCTTGCCGTTGCTCTCTTGCTACCTGCTCCACAG
>ML785096.1:389332-399332 GCA_009831015.1 Picea engelmannii | reverse complement strand
TATTTTTTTGGAAGAGGTTGACCCCCTTCCTAAAGGATGTTATGGCCAAGGCTATATATCTGAAGTGTCTTTCTTTGTGTTTGTGAGTGTATTTTTCTATGTTACTGTATTTTAGTTTTTATTTATTTTATGTTATGTTTTTATAGTATATTTTTTATAATAAGATGATGTAATGATCTGGTGTGATGGTATAATATGGTGATGTAATGATGGATAGTTTAATGATTAATAACACGTGCTTTAATATTTATATACATTTCAAAATATGGTGATGTAATGACAATTTAAATGAAAATATGGTGATGTAATGACAATTTAAATAAAAAAATAATTATAGGTATTGTTGGGATGGTTTAAAAATTTAGGAACATTTTTTATGGTAATATTAAAATTATTTGTATGTTTTATAAAATTCTGTAAATTAAAAGTTGTTTGTATTTGGAAAAAAAATTTAATAATTTGAGAGAGGTTGATTTGGAGAAATTGGATTATCTAGGAATTTTAAAAGTTATTTTTTTTTTTAATAATTTGAAAATGAAATAATTGATAATTTATTTATGTTTGAAAGAAGAATTTTATTAGTCATGCTTTTTAATAATTTGAAAATGAAATAATTGATGTCATTATGTTTGAAAGACTTTTTTTAATAATTTAAGAATAACATAATGGTTTTTGGAAAATTATTTATTTGTTTTTAATAATTTGAAAATGAAATAATTGATGATTTATTTAAAGAATTTTATGAGATATGTTTTGTAATATTTTGAAATTGAAATAATTGATTATGTATTTATGTTTAAATTTTTTTTTTTAAAAATTCGAGAATAGGAGTTGTGTTTTTTAGGAATGATATGATGATGGGTTAAGAATTTTGAAAGTTATTATTTATGTTGGGCATAAATATTTTAATAATTTGAGAATGAGAGAGTGATTTGATAAAATGAGATGATTATTGTAAGGACCCTCCTCGTTACGACACAACTCTGATAACTGGTGCAAATTTTTTATTTTTTATTTTTTGGTTAAGGTGTGTGTGCTCGTGAAAAAATGAACAGACACACTTGACTCTACGTCACCACCCGAAGACTATCAAGACACAACCACGATGATCACAACAAGAAGAAACAAGGCGCACAACAAGTAACGACAAGAATTAACGATCATAGACATCAGGAGGAATCCATAACAATAGATTTTACTATTTCTGCACAAGAAAGCAGGGTGTTTAATCTTAGTTCTCTGCTCGGGAGAGAGAGAAGGTCAAATAGGCTCCTGGCCGACTGCTCAGGAAGAAACTAGTAACCCGACTACGAACAGACGCAAGAAAGACGAACACAACCAACGACATACGACGTAAAATAGTAACAATGAGCAATAGATGACCACAGACATAAGTTGCACAAAAATAAATTGTAAACATTAACGACATACGGGGTTAGGTACCGCACGAACACACATGGAAGAATCCATAGTAGTAGATTTTACTATTTCTGCACAGGAAAGCAGGGCGTTTAATCTTAGTTCTCTTCTCCGAAGAGGGAGAAGGTCAGATAAGCTCCTGGCCGATTGCTCAGGCAGAAACTAGTAATCTCCATCAGGTGTGTCGCAAGAGTGGAAACCCTGCCTTTAAAGGGCCCGAGACTCATGATACGACACTGGATTCCTTACACAAAATAATCACACACACAGACTCATATACTAAGGCTACATGGAGGTGTCCACATCCTTCCTGACACAAGTAGACCAAACCCATGAATGGTTTACCAACCCAATACCACATTAAATGAAGACACAACACCCTTCATTTACTAACTCAGAATAATTTTTACTGTGCTTAAATCAAGAACATTTCATCATAAAAGTTCATCATTAACAATAAACATTACAACTACGTCATCATGAAATAATAAAATCATTACACTTAGATCACATTAACCTTGCAGAATATCAGGCACCTCACATTTTATGTGTTATCCTTAACTATAAAACTTCAAGAATATTGCCATAGGAGAACAACACCTTTTCATTCTCGTTATAATAACCTCGCAAAATAACAATCATATTGCAAGACAAAGGTACTTAAGGAGGTCAATACGGACATTTACACAATTTATTCCAGCTTCTAATACGAGCCCCAAGTCGCATGTTTAAGGAGCATGCTGACGCAAACTTAAGTATAAAATTCCTCAAGGTTCCATCTCTAATAATTTGCCCTTATAATAGAATAGCAGTGTAAATTTAACCAATAATGGCCTTCAATATTGTCAATAAAATAATCGTTGATTAACCTAATAAATTAAATTCATGGAACCAAATGAGCGTTGTAATTGAAACTACTAAAGGCCTTTATGACCAGACACCGTAAATAAAATATTTGATGATAACATAATAAATTCACATTTAAACTGCACTAATATTGCCATAAGGTAACCAATAGTTACATAGATATTAAACACCCCTATGTTTACATTTATTGTGTAATAATAGCATACATCTACAATGCAATAACAACCTAATAGGGTAACCTTACAATACCCAACATGATAATAGAAAGCGCTGTCATGCCATTACACTGAACCTGAAAGTTAAGGTTCTGACTGTCATTCTTTAATTCGACAATGTGAGGAAGGGAAAACGTAGACAGAGCAGACAATTTAGGACGTAATCAAAATGACGCAGAGACTGGCATTCGACGCAGGAATGGTTATGATAGCCTGCAAGGAAGGGGGTGTATATTAGCAATTTTCCAGATTTCAATGGCTAACAGAAGAGGAAATGAAGACATCCATCGACACCATAATCTAAGGCGTGGGTGCGGGCCAGCAGATCCAAAATTGAAACGACACAATCAAGGCGTTGGTCAGAAACCACGAGTCAGAGGGTAGTTTTTCCCCTGCCGCGTCAGAGAGATACCCCTCTATCACTGCACACAACACGACCTAGAGAGGGAGAGTCACAATCGATGATTTACATCGCGCAGAGGAAGGGAAGATCCAACGTTTATAGAACGCTACTGTACATACAATGCAGAGGCGAAAATTTGCAGGGTTTTTAACAAGATCCAACCACGCCATAGCTAGGATAGAAGTTAGCGCATAACCAGACATGAAGGTTCTCCTTATCTATCATTGCAGTACAGTGCCACTCGAATCGTTATCTAAAGACTGACAGAACAATACCCAATTCGAAATTCTTATCTAAAGAAAACCAATGTTGTATCAGTTCGGAAATTTACTTATTTATTGCAAGAACAATATCAGTTCAAACTCTTTGTCTAAAATATCAGTACTGTACCAGATCTCATTTTATATAAATACTAACAGAGGTGAAGGCAAGGATTCCAGTCCCCTTTTACCCATCTAGCAGTTTAACATTTCAAACTATAACTATAACTATAATCTATTCATTGACGGAACCGTCTCTGTTCGAAATTCCTTATCTAAAAATGCCAGTACTGTACCAGTTCGCATTTCATATAACTATTGATAGAGGTGAAGGCAAGGATTCCAGTCCCCTTTTACCCATCTAGAAATTTAACATTCAACTATAACTGTACGATCAGTCTTATTGCCTTCAAGTAAAAAAAGAGATTACGGCTGTCAAAACATTTTTATTACAGCTGCTGGAAAAATACATACGACCGTTCTTATTACATTCAAGAGGCAAGGAGATTTCATTGATAACAGATTTATTACACCTACATGGAATTAGAAAGTAGTTCATATAAAAACCCCAATCTATTACGCTTCAAGCTACCCAGATGGTACATTCAGAACATATTTTTATTACATTAGCAGTGTATTGGAGAAAAATACATGTACAATCAATCTATCTACATTTCACGCAACAAAAAGAGTCCATTGTTAACAGATTTTTATTACCTTTGCATAGATTTAGAAGGCAATACATATACAACCACTATTCTGATACCAGCTTATCCTACTCGACTGAATTTGTTAAACAAAAGCCATACCATTGCCTTAATTCCCGCCTTGATGACGTCCGCGCGCGTCGAGCCGCTCCCGCGCCGTGCCGCTCCTGCTCCGTGCCGCTCCCGCTCGCCAACCCTAGAGACTACACCGGTACCTCCCAACCAAACGCTAGGGGTACTCTGATTCCCCCTTAGCCCCCCGAGCCACAAAGGGGCCACACAAATCCAGAAGGTATGCCTAGCTTCCCAGCTCACCTCGCAAGGCTGAGCTACCACTCCAATACAAGCTAAGAAAATCCCAACTCCTCGCAAGCAATCAGTCCAGTCCAAATTCGGCAGCGTAACATTACGCTAATAACCCCCCTCCTGCATCTTCCTCATCTACCTTTCTTTTATAGAATTTTTGCGACCCACCCTTGCCCTAAATCACATTTAATTTAAGTTTTAATGAAAACCCTCTAAAAATTCTCTGTTTTACAAGTGTCACTCATCCCCCATGTTTCTCCAAAATTATTTTCTTTAAATTTATTAAGAGGCTCATTTCCCTATTTTTATTATTCCCTTTCTTTCCCCCCCCCTTTTTTTTAAAACCAGAAAGGTAAATGCGCTAATTAATCTTTTCATTTTATTTTTAAATTCATATCTTTTTTATACTTCCACAAGTTAACTAATTAAATCCTTCTTTTCAAATTTACAACCATGGATTTGAATTAATTTCTTACTCTCTTTATTTTACCCTACACACTTTATGAAGACTCACATCATAGCTTAAGTGGGTTTTTTTGTTTTGTTTATTTTTATTATTATTTTTTTATTCTTAGGGCCCCTTTTTTTTTAACTAATTAAATCCTTCTTTTCAAATTCACAACCACAGATTTGAATCAATTTCTTAGTCTCTTTATTTTACCCTACACACTTTATGAAGACTCAAATCGTAACGCGTTGAACTCATTGAGCTGATGCTCAATGAATTCCTCTGAAAGGTACCTCTCTCGGAACCGTTCCTCGAACAGTTCCCATGACACATCTTCAATGGCCATGTTCAGCTACGCCAGGAGCGTCTTCCACCATAGAAGAGTGCTCCCCTTCAGTTGAAAGACCGCCATGCGGACCTTCATGTTGGAGGTATAATTGCGAAGTGCGAAGCACATCGCCATATTCTCCAACCATGCCTCGACGACGGTGCCATCCGGGGCACCAAAGAACTCGAGAAATTTTACCTTCTCGAGTTCACGGTGCATGCTACCTGTAACGGTCGGTGCGCGCGGCGGAACCTCAGCGAGTGCCGGCACCCTGGCCTCGTCTCTGTCCAATCGGCTGATTAGTGCCTCAGACATTCGCTGAAAGGACCTCATCATCTCGACCACGTCTCCAACTGCTATCTGCTCCTGTCCGAGAACCTGCTCGCCTCCCTGGGGGTTAGACCCCTCAGGCGTGGATGCTACTAGAGGCATCATGCCTCCTCCCCTAGCACCCCATCGTCTGCCTCCGCGAAGTCCTCTAACCATGATTACCTGCATGCACAGAATCAACTCGATCAACAACAGTATACTCCATCAAATCATGTCACGGAAGCCGTAGAGAATCCCAAGTCGCGGGTCGAACCCGCTCTGATACCATATGTAAGGACCCTCCTCGTTACGACACAAATCTGATAACTGGTGCAATTTTTTTTTTTTTTTTGGGTTAAGGTGTGTGCGCTCATGAAAAAAGGAACAGACACACTTGACTCTACGTCACCACCCGAAGACTATCGAGACAGAACCACGATGATCACAACAAGAAGACACAAGGCGCACAACAAGTAACGTCAAGCATTAATGATCATAGACATCACGAGGAATCCATAATAGTAGATTTTACTATTTCTGCACAGGAAAGCAGGGCGTTTAATCTTAGTTCTCTGCTCCAGAGAGAGAGAAGGTCAGATAGGCTCCTAGCCGACTGCTCAGTCAGAAAATAGTAACCCGACTACAAACAGACGCAAGCAAGACGAACACAACCATACGGAATACGATGTACAACAGTAACAATGAGCAATAGATGACCACAGACATAAGGCACACAACAAGAAATTGCAAACATTAACGACATACGGGGTTAGATACCTTACGAACACAGATGGAAGAATCCATAGTAGTATATTTTACTATTTCTGCACAGGAAAGCAGGGTGTTTAATCTTAGTTCTCTGCTCCGAAGAGGGAGAAGGTCAGATAGGCTCCTGGCCGACTGCTCAGGCAGAAACTAGTAATCTCCGTCAGGTGTGTCGCAAGAGTGGAAACCCTGCCTTTAAAGGGCCCGAGACTCATGATACGGCACTGGATTCCTTACACAAAATAATCACACACACAGAGTCATATACTAAGGCTACATGGAGGTGTCCACATCTTGCCCGACACAAGTAGACAACCCAGTACCACATTAAATGAAGGCACAACACCCTTCATTTACTAACTCAGAATAATTTTTACTGTGCTTAAATCAAGAACATTTCATCATAAAAGTTCATCATTAACAATAAACATTACAACTACGTCATCATGAAATAATAAAAGCATTACACTTAGATCACATTAACCTTGCAGAATATCAGGCGCCTCACATTTTATGTGTTATCCTTAACTATAAAACTTCAAGAATATTGCCATAAGAGAACAACACCTTTTCATTCTAGTAATAATAACCTCGCAAAATAACAATCATATTGCAAGACAAAGGTACTTAAGGAGGTCAATACGGACATTTACATAATTTATTCCAGTGTCTAATACGATCCCCAAGTCGCATGTTTAAGGTGCATGCTAACATCAAGGTAATCTAAGTTAGCTTTATCATCAGTTCATTTGACGCA
This sequence comes from Picea engelmannii, assembly GCA_009831015.1. Classification (NCBI taxonomy): domain Eukaryota; kingdom Viridiplantae; phylum Streptophyta; class Pinopsida; order Pinales; family Pinaceae; genus Picea; species Picea engelmannii. Next base: position 392,548 of record ML785096.1, on the reverse strand, counting down.
AACTTAAGTATAAAAGTCCTGAAGGTTCCATCTCTAACAATTTGCCCTTATAATAGAATAGCAGTGTAAATTTAACCAATAATGGCCTTCAATATTATCAATAAAATAATCATTGATTAACCTAATTAATTAAATTCAAGGAACCAAATGAGCGTTGTAATTGAAACTACTAAAGGCCTTTATGACCAGACACCGTGAGTAAAATATTTGATGATAACATAATAAATTCACATTTAAACTGCACTAATACTGCCATAAGGTAACCAATCGTTACATAGATATTAAACACCCCTACATTTACATTTATTGTGTAATAATAGCATACATCTACAATGCAATAACAACCTAATAGGGTGACCTTACAATACCCAACATGAAAACAAAAATCACTGTCATGCCATTACACTGAACCTGAAATTTAGGGTTCTGACTGTCATTCTTTAATTCGGTAATGTGAGGAAGGGAAAACGCAGACAGAGCAGACAATTTAGGACACAATCAAAATGACGCAGAGACTGGAATTTGACGCATGAATGGTTATGATAGCCTACAAGGAAGGGGGTGTAGATTAGCGATTTTCCAGATCTCGTTGGCTAACAGAAGAGGAAATGAAGGTGTCCATCGACACCATAATCTAAGGCGTGCGTGCGGGCCAACAGATCCAAAATTGAAACGACACAGTCAAGGCGCTGGTCAGAAACCACGAGTCAGAGGGTAGTTTTTCCCCTGCCGCGTCAGAGAGATACCCCTCCATCACTGCACACAATGCGACCTAGAGAGGGAGAGTCACAGTCGACGATTTACATCGCACAGAGGAAGGGCGGATCCAACGTTTATAGAACGCTACTGTACATACAATGCAGAGGCGAAAATTTGCAGGGTTTTTAACGAGATCCAGCCACGCCGTAGCTAGGATAGAAGTCAGCGCATAACCAGACACGAAGGTTCTCCTTATCTATCATTGCAGTACAGTGCCGCTCGAATCGTTATCTAAAGACTGACAAAACAATACCCATTTCGAAATTCTTATCTAAAGAAAACCAATGCTGTATCAATTCAGAAATTTACCTATTTATTGCAAGAACAATATCAGTTCGAACTCTTTGTCTAAAATACCAGTACTGTACCAGATCTCATTTTATATAACTACTTACAGAGGTGAAGGCAAGGATTCCAGTCCCCTTTTACCCATCTAGCAGTTTAACATTTCAAACTATAACTATAACTATAATCTATTCATTGACAAAACCGTCTGTGTTCGAAATTCCTTATCTAAAAATGCCAGTACTGTACCAGTTCGCATTTCATATAACTATTGACAGAGGTGAAGGAAAGGATTCCAGTCCCCTTTTACCCATCTAGCAATTTAACATTCAACTATAACTGTACGATCAATATTATTGCCTTAAAGTAAAAAAAGAGATTACGGCTGGCAAAACATTTTTATTACATCTGCTCGAAAAATACATACGACCGTTCTTATTACATTCAAGAGGCAAGGAGATTTCATTGATAACAGATTTATTACACCTACACGGAATTATAAAGCAGTGCATATAAAAACCCCAATCTATTACGCTTCAAGCCACCCGGATGGTACATTCAGAACATATTTTTATTACATTAGCAGGGTATTGGAGAAAAATACATGTACAATCAATCTATCTACATTTCACGCAACAAGAAGAGTCCCCTGTTAACAGATTTTTATTACCTCTGCATAGATTTAGAATGCAATACATATACAACCACTATTCTGATACCAGCTTATCCTACTCGACCGAATTTGTTAAACAAAAGCCATATCGTTGCCTTAGTTCCTGCCTCGATGATGTTCGCGCACGTCGAGCCGCTCCCGCGCCATTCCACTCCTGCTCCGTGACGCTCCCGCTCGCCAACCGTAGAGACTACACCAGTACCTCCCAGCCAAATGCTAGGGGTACTCTGCTTCCCCCTTAGCCCCCCGAGCCGCAAAGGGGCCACACAAATCCAGAAGGTATGCCTAGCTTCCCAGCTCGCCTCGCAAGGCTGAGATACCACTCCAATACAAGCTGAGAAATCCCAACTCCTCACAAGAAATCAGTCCAGTCCAAATCTGGCAGCGTAACGTTACGCTAATAACCCCCCTCCCGCATCTTCCTCATCTACCTTTCTTTTATAGAATTTTTGCGACCCACCCTTGCCCTAAATCATATTTAATTTAAGTTTTAATGAAAACCCTCTAAAAATTCTATGTCTTACAAGTGTCATTCATCCCCCACGTTTCTCCAAAATTATTTTCTTTAAATTTATTAAAAGGCTCATTTCCCTATTTTTATTATTCCCTTTCTTCCCCCCCCCCCCNCCACAAGTTAACTAATTAAATCCTTCTTTTCAAATTTACAACCACGGATTTGAATTAATTTCTTAGTCTCTTTATTTTACCCTACACACTTTATGAAGACTCACATCATAGCTTAAGTGGGTTTTTTTTTTTTGTTTAATTTTATTATTATTTTTTTATTCTTAGGGCCCCTTTTTTTTTAACTAATTAAATCCTTCTTTTCAAATTCACAACCACGGATTTGAATCAATTTCTTAGTCTCTTTATTTTACCCTACACACTTTATGAAGACTCAAATCATAGCTTAAGTGGGTTTTTGTTTGTTTGTTTAATTTTATTATTATTTTTTATTCTTAGGGCCCCTTTTTTTTTTAACTAGACTAAAAGTTTTACCCTAGAAAAGTTTTGACTTAGGACTCATATTCTGAATTGGTGACACTTGGTTAGGGGAGTTGTTTAAGGATTTCTTAAGGGGTTAATGTCTTAGGGTCTTCTAGGTTTATTTCTTCCTCATCATCAGTGCGACGTGCCCTTCAGGACGCACTACGTGCTCCAAGGGTGCCACTCGCCTCGTTCGTTTCTTTTGCGCAATGTGCCCTTCAGGATGCACCACGTGCTCCAAGGGTGCCACTCGCCTCTTGTGTTTCTTTTGTGCGACTTGCCCTTCAGGATGCACCACGTGCTCCAAGGGTGCCACTCGCTGACTTGACTGATTGGTAGACATCTATAACCCCTGGAGTCAACACTTCACCAGGTGAACTTGTGGGAGACTAAGGGCTCTAAGGAATAAGGCCCCTGCCTTATTGCACGCCCCTTAGAATCATCGTGAGCGACTGTCGCAGTCTGCCCTCACGACATCGTGGATCCTCTCGAACTAGGTAATCGTTAACCTA
>ML785096.1:373828-386183 GCA_009831015.1 Picea engelmannii | reverse complement strand
AATGTGTTTGTAATAAAGAATTCACTTATTAACAAATGTTGTTTGTAATAAATAATTTGATATTTTTTTTGAATTACTTAGTTGTTTTTGAAATGTAATAAATAATTGACTTATTAATAAATGTGTACAATAGATACATTTTTATTTTTTCTTTTAAAGCTATGTTGGAAAAATTTAAACATCATGATAAATAGTCAACGTCGTTGACACATCAATCACATAAATTAACGAAACAATAATAAGAATTAATAATCCAATAGGACACATGGTCGACATATCGTCACCATGAATCATGACACACATAAATGTATGATTCATGACACACACATCGATGTATTAAAATATTAATTACAGTAGCCCAAAAAATTGCATTCTACTATTAATAACAACGCAATACAGTACAATCTTAAACCTTCAACGCATTTCATAATCCATAATTAAACATGGCGCACGGTTACCCATCATCTTTATCTATCATACATCAACATTAAATATAAACTTCTCGTGATAGTACTAATTTTTAAACATTCTCATGTCAACTTAAGCAACAACTCAAGAGAACTAGTCACTAAATCACTCATAAATTAATAATTCAGGACAAAAGATTAATTAACAATAAAATCAAGGTGCAAGAGAATAAAGAAGCAATCACACCCACTTAAATTAAGGCGAGCAATAAATTTTACTATAAAGTCTCAATAAATCAATTGCGTAAGATAACTACAAAAATCATTCAATACATCATCTTTTAGGCGCACGAGAAATTATCATCTAGAACATCATCCCTTCATCACATACTATTGGCGCAAGAAGTCTAAGGTCCAATTCATTTAATACATTATAATTTAGTGCACAAAATCTCATCTAGTGCAAGAGTTCCTTTCATTAATTTCCACTTGCGTATAATGTTCCATATCTATCAGTCATTCATTACATCAAGTACAAAATCAACTAGATCGACAAGAAACCTAAATTATCATGAATCATGGCGCAAGATAAATCTAAATTTCTAAATCAATCAAACGTCTTAAGGAATAGTTATTCAGGTGCGATAAGATTCTATTAGAATTAGACATCAATGGAGCGTTCCATAATAAACCACATTTAAGACTAGTTATATAAACATTAATTCCAGGGCGTGCAAACAACCATTCACTTGATTAATTGTATATCAACTTTTATAGCGACGCAAGAGTAACTAAATTCCAACAATCACAATTCATATAAGTAACAGTGCAAGATTACAAATTCTAAAACATTCAACATTCACATGAAATGAACAGTTATTCAGGTGCGATAAGATTCTATTACAAGCATACATCAATTAAGGGTAAAATCATGAAAATGGGTTACACTTTTGCTTGTTTTATGAGAAAACAAACTGTATTTTAACAAGTTCTTCAACTTCCGGCATACAAAAGTATTTTTTTTATTTAGAATTTCACTTTACAGTAAAAACAAAACTTGTAAAGATTTTTTTTAGCTTTCGAATGACTATTTTTTATTTATTTTTATCATGATTGGATATGTCAATTTGATAGTTGTTTAACAGTATGTTCCTTGAACATGAAAAGAATGATAATGAGTAACGTTTTTTTACAACAATGTATTTATTATTAAACTTATGTTTCTAAGAAACGAAATACACTACAACAGTCTACAGAGACTCTGTTTTATTATGACTATAATTTTGAATCTAACGGATGAATATTATAATTTGTAGAATTTTTTTAAGTTGACCAAGGTGAAAACGTTGCATCTTTTAAACACATGTTTTTCTACACCTTATATCTATCTTAATTCTTACTTAAAATTAAAATCTAAATATACCCTTTTGAAAAGAACAGTTTAAGGATTATGAATATATTTTTTTCTAAATTTTTCACTATATATTTTTAGAGATACCGATATTTCATTTCACCGAATCATAATGTTGGCTGAAAATATTATGCAGTGATATTTTTAAAAAATTAAATAAAATTAGATAAAAATAAATAAAATGAAAACAAATTATAGGAATTAAAAGAAGATTCAATTTTGGAAATGTTGGTGTCATTTTAAAAATCAAATTCTCAGTGTTTGCATGAGTCTGAAACCTACGAATTTCAGGTAAGCTTGGGGCAATTCTCTGGTTTTTGTTTTCAGTCCCAATTTCATGTTTTCGGCCAAAATCATCTTTTGGCCGAAACCTAGATTTTAACGGAATCTGTTAAAAATAAACGTTTAGGCCGAAAAGTCTTTCGGCTGAAATATTCTTACCACAGGAAAATAATTCATTCTAAACACATTGTACACAAATTTTGAGGGCACCGTCAGGACGCCGTTCAATTTGACATGCAAATTTTCGACCGAAAGTTGTTTCGGCCGAAAAAAATCCTAGCAACATTTGTTCGGCCAAAAAATTGCCGCTAGGAATTTTTGAGACCCGATTGTCACGGAAGTGTTACCCATCTTCATGATTTTACCCTTAATGGACGCAATTAGACATCAATGAAGTGTTCGATAATAAACCGCATTTAAGACTAGTTATATCAACATTAATTCCAGGGCATGCAAATAACCATTTTCTTGATTAATTTTATATCAACTTATTTAATGACGCAAGAGTAACTAAAATACAACAATCACAATTCATATATGTAACAGTGGAAGATAACAAATTCTAAAACATTCAACATTCACATGATCAAGGTGCAATGTAATCTACTCGATTTTATTTTCATGGTGCAAGCAAACATCTAATTTATACCAAGGCACACGATTAATCAATTAAAGATTTCAACAATAAATTCTCATTAATTTCAAGATGTGTGTGTGATCTAATCACCGAATTAAACACAAATCAACATCATTCCTTTCACGCATAATTTTAATCACTTAATTGAACATACATCATCATTATTCATGGCGCGCAAACAATCTAATTATTTAATCACAACATAGTCCATGGCGCAAGGTAGTCTAATCGCGTATTCATCTATTCACTAACATTTTTAGTGGTGTGAGAAGTAAACTACCCACAATACCATCCATACATTAGTTGTATACAATGGTGCAATAAGTATCAATGTGAATTTTTATTGCGCAAAGGTAAAATGCACACATGACCATCCAAAACTATAATTAAGAAGGCCCATAGTGAATTAATCTTCTATCGATTTATGGCAATAATAAAAATGAAAGGGTTAGCATTGGTCGATAGAGAATCCATTTAACCCTGCAAATAATTCGATATTATAACTCGAAAAAGGATGGAGCTTTTATATGTGTCTAATTAATTATGAATACATATAAATTATTAATTAATTAGTTACATGACAAGGTTGAATATCTTTTGAAGATATTTTAAATTACAACTATGGAGCTCTTATATATGTCTAATTAATTATTAATACATATAAATTATTAATTAATTAGTTACAAGACAGGGTTGAAGATCCTTTGAAGATCTTTTAAATTACAACTACATGTAATCTATTGATTTAATCTTCTTGATGTAGGGTAATGTTGATTTGATATTGTTTAACTTCTTTTCTATTACACAAATAACACCAATTAATAACCATCTAAATCACAAAAATAACTAATTCAACTTGTTCTTGTAAGGAAAAATTAAAATTAAAGGTTAACTTAAGTCTGTTGGGAGGAGCAGCGAATCATCGACCAAAACAACAAGGGTAGCCACCAGCAAGCGAAAGCTCCACCTCCATATTGAAGTATGCAGGTTTTGCTAAAATGTTTTTTTTTAAACAACACAACATAGGTAAATCTATAGCAAAACCGCCACTAGGGAGAAGGAAACACAATCCACAAGGTCCTTAAGATGAAAGGGGGGTAAATCTCTGGCACCACCGCCATTGAGGAGAAGGAACATAGGCTAAATCTCATGCCAAAATGTAGAGAAGCAATAGGTACTATGCAAGGTGGTTCCTCCAATTTTTAGTGGCCTGAGAAGTAAACTACCCACAATACTATCTATACATCGCTTGTATACCATGGTGCAATAAGTATCAATGTGAATTTTTATTGTGTAAAGGTAAATTGCACACATGACCATCTGAAACTATAACTAAGAAGGCCCCTAGTAAATTAATCTTCTCTCCATTTATGAAAATTATGAAAATGAAAGGGTTAGCATTGGCCTATAGAGAATCCATTTAACCCTGGAAATAATTGGATATTATAACTCTAAAAATGATGGAGATTTTATATATGTCTAATTAATTATGAATACATATAAATTATTAATTACTTAGTTACAAGACATGGTTGAAGATCCTTTGAAGATATTTTCAATTGCAACTACACGCAATCGATTGATTTAATCTTTGTGACGTAATTTAATGCTGATTTGAGATTGCTTAACTTCTTTTCCATTACACAAATAACACCAATTAATAACCATCTAAATCACAAAAATGACTAATTCAATTCAACTTGTTCTTGTAGGGAAAAATTAAAATTAAAGGTTAACTTAAGTCTGTTGGGAGGAGAAGTGAACCATCGACCAAAACAAGGGTAACCACGGGCAAGTAAAAGCTCCACCTCCATTTTAATATTGAAGTATGTGGGTTTCACTAAATTGATTTTTTTTTAAACAACAAAACAGAGGTAATTATGTGGCAAAACCGCCACTAGGGAGAAGGAAACACAATCCACAAGGTCCTTAAAATGCAGGGGGGGTAAATCTCTGGATCCATCTCCATTTAGGAGAAGGAACACAGGCGAAATCTCATGCCAAAATGCAGAGAAGCACCGGGTACTACGCAAGGTGGTTCCTCCAATACACAAGGTATTTTACTCATGAATATTTCATAGAAGAAAGGGAAAATGAGAGTGGTTTCTCCCCCCCAACTCACAGGGTGTTTTACCCATGAAAACTCACAAAATAAAAGGGTAAATGCTAGTGGTTTACCCCCCGAAATCACAAGGTGTTTTATCCAGGAAACTCATAGAAGAAAATGTAAAACGCTAGTGGTATCTCCCCCCAACTCACAGGTTGTAATAAATAATTTGATACTCTATTTGAATTTACATAATTGTTTTTGAAATGTAATAAATAATTCACTCATTAATAAATGTGTTTGCAATAAATAATTTGATACTCTTTGAATTTACTTATTTTTGTGTTTGTAATAAATAATTCAGTTACTAACAAATGTTGTTTGTAATAAAATAATTTGATATTTTCTTCTACTTTACTTAGTTGTTTTTGTGTTTGTATTAAATTGTTTTTGAAGTATAATAAATAATTCACTTACTAACAAATGCTAATAAATAACTTTATATTCTTGAATTATTTAGTTGTTTTTGAAGTGTACCAAATAATTTACTTACTAACAAATGTGTTTGTAATAAATAATTCACTTGTTAACAAATGTTGTTTGTAATAAGTAATATGATATTCTCTTAGAATTTACTTAGTTTTTTTTCAAGTGTAATAAATAATTCACTTACTGCCAAATGAGTTTGTAATAAATAATTTGATACTGTTTGAGTTACTTATTGATGTGTTTGTAATAAATAATTCACTTACTAACAAATGTTCTTTGTAATAAATAATTTGATATGCTCTTTGAATTTACTTATTGATGTGTTTGTAACAAATAATTCACTTACTAACAAATGGTGTTTGTAATAAATAATTTGATATTCTCTTTGAATTTTCTTAGTTGTTTTTGAAGTGCAATAAATAATTCACTCACTAATAAAGGTGTTTGTAATAAATAATTTGATAGTCTTTGAATTTAATTATTGATTTGTTTGTATTATTAACAAATGTTGTTTGTAATAAATAATTTGATACTATATTTGAATTTAAGTAGTTGTTTTTGAAGTGTAATAAATAATTCACTATTAATAAATGTGTTTGTAATAAATAATTTGATACTCTCTGAATTTACTTATTGATGTGTTTGTAATAAATAATTCACTTACTAACAGTTTATAATGAATAATTTGATATTCTCTTTGAATTTACTTAGTTATTTTTGTGTTTGGATTAAATTGTTTTTGAAGTATAATAAATAATTTACTTACTAACAAATGTTGTTTGTAATAAATAATTTGATATATATTTTTTAATATACTTAGTTGTTTTAGAAGTGTAATAAATAATGTGTTTGTCATAAATAATTCACTTATTAACAAATATTGTTTGTAACAAATAATTTGTTTTTCTTTTTTATTTTATTTAGTTGTTTTTGAAGTGTAATAAATAATTCACTTACTAACAAATGTGTTTGTGATAGGTAATCCAATACTCTTTGAATGTACTTATTGATGTGTTTGTAATAAATAATTTGTAAAAGTGTTTAAATTGATTTACTATGTGTTATGTGTTTGTAACAAATAATTTGATTTTTTGTTTGAATTTAGTTTGAATCAAGGCACAAACAAACATCTAATTTATACCAAGGCACACGATTAATCAATTACAGAATTCAACAATAAATTCTCGTTAATTTCAAGATGTGTGCGTGATCTAATTATCAAATTAAACACAAATCAACACCATTCATTTCACGCATAATCTTAATCACTTAATTGAACATACATCATCATTATTGATGGCGCGCAAACAATCTAATTATTTAATCACAACATAGTTCATGGCGCAAGGTAATCTAATCGCGCATTCGTTTATTCACTAACATTTTTAGTGTTGTGAGAAGTAAACTACCCACAATACTATCCATACATCCGTTGTATACCATGGTGCAATAATTATCAATGTGAATTTTTATTGCGCAAAGGTAAAATGTGTTGATTAAGGTTGGTTGCCATTGATGTCAACCCTTGAAGAAAGCCCTGTAGCACAAAGGTTTAGGTAATGGACCCAATATTGTTTGATTAAAATAGGACTCATTATTGTTTTTTCATTGTTTATAAGAAGTAAATATGGATGAACTCCAAAGTGTTCCTCTTATGGTGAAAGCCCTCACGGGAAGATGCTTTGTGGAGTAAGAGAACCCATGCTTAATTGTGGAATAATGAGATGAAGGAAAGTGAATTTGTCAGGGAAAATATGCTAGATGGATAGTGCTTGTCATGTCATTTCTGGTGGTATGTGAAATGTCACATAATTCTTTACGGTTAGAGAGCTATGGCCATGAGAAGTTGGAGACCCCAGGTTTGGGTAATGGACCCAAGTTTGTTTGATGGGTAACGGTATGAGTTATGATATATTTTCAGATAATACTATTCTATATGGATAATACATGTCATGCCATTTCTGGAGGTATGTAGAACATCACATAACTCCTCACGGTTTGAGAATTATGGCCTTACGAAGTTGGAGGACCCTCATATGTCATCTAGAAGCCCCAAAAGGTCAAAGTAATCAAAGTGGTTTAAGATATTTTACAAGGTAAATAATAAAGTGAAGTGATGAGTGTATTATAATTCAAAGTGAATACAAAATAAATTATTTCAATAATAAATTTAATGGAGAAATGTAACGAACCTCCTCATTACGCCGATAAACTCTTATAACAAGTGCATTTTGTTTTTTTTGTGTGTGCGTGTGTACAAGGGTAACAAGACATTATACTCTCTGCCGCCACCTGACGACAATCATGACGCAAGTAACTGCGATATCAACATAAAGATCTAAGACGCACATCAACATCTGCCAGTAAAGAACAACATTCAACCGACAATAAAAAGACTGACTACCCATCCATCCTACCCTGAAATGGTTAGGACCTCCAAGACACATAAGCAACGCTCAAGCCCAGGTTCCCATTGATTTTAACCATTTAAGGTCTGAGGGCTGGCGACTGTTCTGAGGAACATGGAGGTGTGTAGGTGTTCGAGTTTAACATCAATATCCAATAATTACATATGCGTACACAACAATATCTCCAAGATAGACTAGGCATCTCTTAACAATATTTACACAATTCCTTATCCCACAATAATAATAATAATATTTTATTATTATTAATAAAGGTACCTCGTTTCTCTAATAAAAATCCATTAAAAACTTAACCATTCCTACCACAATAATAATAATAATAATTTATTATTATTAATAAAGGTACCCCATTGCTCTAATAAAAATCCATTAAAAACTTAACCATTCCTAACAAATGAAGAGGTCTAAAAAAGTTTTTATAATGATCATATGCTTCGTCCATATGAACAATAAAGGTCTATGCTATGATGGCTCAAGTACATTATCCATTCACCACATATCAGAATAGAATGATAAAGGTTAAAATGAAATAATTACAATTTAAATGAAAGAAGAAAAGGGTCAAGATCAATTAATAACTAGAACTACTTTACCCTCAGGTGCAAGAACCTTACCTTAGCTATTCATTACAACTATAGATCTAAAAATCTGAATGTGATTAATACAAGTTGCCTAAGTTATAAAAGAGGTTGAGGTAATTACCTTCCCCTCTCTAAGGGATAAATTAAATTTCGTTCTTTAAGGAATTAAAACTCTTATCAGTCATTCAATTAGGCTCCCCTATTTAAAGGATAAATACATTTAGTAAAAGCTTACTATAATTAAAGCTAATTTAATAACAATTTACAAACTTTTAGGCAATTGGTTAATTAAAATCTGCAACGTTTCACTATTTTGGGGCATAACTAAATATGAGGGTCGTGGAGTTAACCCAAGAGAATTACAATAAAGGGCCTCCAAACTATGAAGGATCGGTGCATATATGCCTGGCAGACATTAAGCATTACGAAAATAGCAAAAGAAAACAATCTGGAAAAAGGAATCTAGGTTTACTCTTCCTCTGACCTGTCAGAGAACACTACACAGGACTGTCATCCCAAGAAATTTTTCGGGGAATAACGCTGAGCGTTAATGTTTAAGCTGGGCGTGAGGGAAAAAGGGGCGAGAGAGAAAAATGGGTCAAGGCTGGGAAATAAAAGCAAATCACTGCAACTGCCACAAACATTGTCCACTTTAACACCTCCAGAGCGAAATCGCGTCCAACGATCATAAGGCAAGGGTAGCCCATCAAGGTTACACCACAATTGCTGCGAGAACGCGGCATGCTGTTGCTAACATCACTGCAATCGACCTCTACCGGTCAACTACAAGTTCGTTGAGTTTAACGGGGCCAACGCTATCTAGTTTACAGAAAAGGCAAATAAACCACGATTGATGGCTTACAAAAAGGGAAAATGGTCAGTAGAGTCACTGTCCATCCGCGATTCATTTAAGTTTAAAGCAGAAGGGAAATCGAATAGCGCGGTGAACAATTTATGTACGAATGGGTAAAGTTTGATTGCCGAGAGAGGAACTACTATTGCTAAAGCACAGTCCATCAACTATAGCTGAGGTGTTGCTAGAAATGAAGTCGATTTTCAAAATTTTTGATAAAATGTTATAAAGGAGAGGTTTTGGATTATAACCAGAAACCGTAGCAGCAAGGGAGAAGGGCCACAGTCAAGGAAATGTACTTGGTCTGAGAGCGAAGTGACCCAAGGTAACTCGCCCGATACATTAGTCAGCAAAAATAAGAAAGGTTGCAGAGTACAGGAAGGGCATCATCGTCAGTTCGAAATACAAAACTACACCACATAATTTTTTAAACATAAAAATTACATTAAAAAATTTCATTACAAATTTTGAAAAATTTCATTATACAAAATTTAACTGCATAAATTCTTCATTATATAAAATGTCACTGCATAAATTTTGAACCTAAAGTACAGGGCAGTCGGTTCAATCCCTTAATGCATTGCATACATGTAGATTCAGTCAATTCGGACATATACTTCAGGAATTGTCGCGGACAAATCAGTTTAGTTTTAAAAATCAAGCATTCAAGAGGCAACAGAGTCATACCCGCCTGGACAGTTATGGTGGATGGTGAATACTGCTATTGTGTTTGCTCTACCCAAAGACTCAGATATGCTAAAACAGACTTAGAAATTTAAACCTAAAATTCGAGGAATCGATTTAGACATGTGAAAATCCAGTCTTGAAATTCAGGCATATAGTTTCAGTCATAAGAATTTTTAGACACACAATTTCTGGAGATTGCTCGGATATATAAATTTAATCCAAACTCGAGCAGGTTAGAGGGACATGTTCCTTGCACAATGAAACCATTTAACAATATACCTACAAATTTAAATCATATAACCTACACAGTCTATCATTCAACCAAAGGGCGTACCTTTGCCTGTTCACCTGCTCCGAGTGTCGTCCACGCGCTCCATGCCAATCCTGCTCGCCGACCGTCAAGAAAACACCGGTACCTCCCCGCCAATGCTACATATACTCTGCTTCCCCCTTATCCCCCTGACCCACAAAGGGGCCACACACTATCCAGATGGTACATCTAGCTCCCAGCTCGCCTTGCAAGGCCGAGCTACCACTCCTATCCGAGCGGGGAAATCGCAACTCCCCACAAGTAATCAGTCAAGTCACAAATCCGACAACGTAATGTTACGATAACAGTCGATCCCCTACTTTCTTCTCCTTCCTCTCTTTTATAGAGTTTTATAACTTCCAAACTTTCCCTAAATCTCATTTAATTTAAGTTTTAATTAAAATCTTCTAATAGTTCTCCTTCGTACAAGTGTCGTCCATCCCCCACTTTCCTCCAATAATTATTTTCTTTAAATTAATAATTGTCTTATTTCCCTCACCCACCTAGAGTTACTCCTAAATTTACTCCTAGGTGTCCCCTAGATTCCCTTACAGGTTCTAAATACTTTCCCTAAATGAAGTTGCTAATTTAGTTCAATTTAGAAGGTTGTTAATTGTAGATTATTTACTATGTTGACCTCGCTTTTTACCATAAGTTCCCCTCTTTCCTTTATTATGTTTCCTCCATTCCTTAGTTTCCTAATTTTTATTATTCCCTTCTTTCCCCTTTTTATTAGAGCCAAAAATGGCAGTTGCGCAAATTAACCTCTTTTCCTTTTTATTAATAATTTAATATCTTTTACACTTTCACAAGTTAAATAATTAAATTCTTCTTTACAATTTAAATCCACTGGTTTTAATTTAATTCTTACTCTCTTCATTTTACCCCAAAATTTTTATGAAGACTAAAACTATTACTTAAGTGGTTTTTAGTTTAATCTTTTTATTATTTTATTTATATAGGGTATTTTTCTTAAGGTTGGAACAAATTTTACCCCTAGAGAAGTTTTAGACTTAGAACTTAGATTCTGAACTGGGCGACATTTATTTAGGGAAGTTGTTTTTTAAAAATTCTTAATGTGTTAATTGTCTTAGGGCCGTCTAGGTTTGTTCCTTTATCACCATCATCGTGACGTGCGCTTCAGGACGCACTACGTGCTCCAAGGGTGCCACTCGCCTCTAGTGTTTCTTTTGCGTGGCATTCCCTTCAGGATGCACTACATTCTCCAAGGGTGCCACTTGCCTCTTATGTTTCTTTTGCACGACGTGCCCTTCAGGATGCACCATGTGCTCCAAGGGTGCCACTCGCCTCTTGACTGATTGGTAGACATCAATAACCGCTGGAGTCAATACTCCGCCAGGTGAACTTGTGGGAGACTAAGGGCTTCTAAGGAATAAGGCCCCCACCTTATTGTGCACCCCTTCGAATCATCGCGAGCGACTGTCGCAGTATGCCCTCATGGCATCGTGGGTCCTCTCGAACTAGGTAATCGTTTACCTACAGTTTGAGCCATGACGGGAGTGCTGGTAGGCTGTGGCAGGGCTGCTATCCACACCTCTCCCTCAACCTCTCTGGTAGTCCTGTGTGTGGGACCCCTTTACGCCATATGTGAGTCTGGTCGACAAGCTATCGACAACCTGCATCATCAACAATCATGTCATACATGTCCACATCATATAATCCAATCAAATGTACTAAAATCACAGTAAATCAATCAAACCCCAATAGCACACTCCCTGACTTAATCTGGAGTCCAAGGGGTTTCGTCGATGCCTCTGCATCCTCAAGGTCCAAAACCTTGCACACTCAGTAAAACCGAGTCAATAGCACCTGTCTATGTCAATGCAGTAAAACATCATGTCATCTATCATAATGCATCATAATCAAGGTCAAATGTTTTAGTATCATATTAATCCAGATCACTTGCGAGCAAGTGTCCTCAAAGAATAAGTTTTCTTAGTGCGCCAGAGAGGGATGTTACATACACCCCCTCATAATGATGATTATTTGTTATGAATGTGTGAACCATGTTTCTTTTCCCTTGTATCATAAAATACCTTAACTTTGGGATGAAGTTTCCTAAAGGGTGGGTGTATGTAACAACCCTAGTTAAATAGTTGCATAGGGTTTATCAAGTATAGTTAATTAAATAATTAACTCACCTAATATATTTTAGTTAAACAATGATTATTTATTAATAATATTAATTAATTAATTATTAATTG